>NW_019104606.1:231246-261089 GCF_001995035.1 Momordica charantia
TTTCTCACTTCTGGTTATGGGTTCCGCTTGTATTGTGCATTTTCCATTTTCATTGTCCTTTTCTTCTCGTTGATATTTTCCACCTGTTTTCACCATGCTTCCTCTCTGAATGGGCTTTGCTATTCACTTTTACGCTTCATAAGTTCCCTCTGATATTGTTTTAATGTTTTCTTTTCTTTTCTGCGTGTTTATTTTTGTTTCTTTTTAAGATTTTGGACGTTTGAATTTTAAGTAATTTACATACTCAGATCTCTCTCTTTTTTAGTGGTTGTCAATGGAAGTCGATCGGTTATTTGTTATACTTTCAAAGTAATCCATTTGCTTGCTTCACTTTACATGCTTATAATTCAAACTTCCTGAAGGCTTGCAACTATAACTAGGGTTTCCTTATTGTGCAGTTTGTTATCAAGTTTACTATTCATTTTTTTGAATTTCGATAATCATTTTCTTCATCTTTTAGACTGTAGTTGAATTTTGGATACACAGCAGATTTAGATCTCTAATTCTTGCTTGTTTGTTACAAACTACCATGGTTGGGGCTAGTGAAAAAGTAAAGAGACTTGAAGGAAATAAGTTATGGTGGCAACCTACATAGTTTTCTTACAAAATGTGGTGGGGTCCTCCAGCTACAAGTGTGCAAGCTTGCCTAAATACTCGTGGATAAAAAAATAACTTCTTTTTTATTTATTTATTTTTTATATATCCATGTGTCTGGGTCAGGTTGCACGCACTAGATAGATAAAAAAGAACTTATTTCTTGTAACTGTTGGCTATTCAGATTTATGACATTTGATGTTAGGCTTATTGAACCAATACAATGATATGATGTTAGCTGTTAGCACTGTAATAATTAATTCTCTTTGTCCAATGGAGTGTCTTGAAGATATGTATGATTCTAAATCTGTGTTGGTAAGTTTCACATATTTGATTACCTGTAATTTCTTGATCACTAGATCTTTTTTCTTGACAAATGAGAGTGCTCCATCTTAGGCTTGTAGCAAAACTATAGTTAGTTTACATGTATTGTTGATAATCTCATTGTGTTTTTCTTATTTTTAATAAAGGCAACCTTATGGTTTTTTGCTCAATAATTGGGTTCTAATGAAAGACACTTGTTAAATTATGTTGTACTTGAAAGATATTTAGAAAAACGTGGTTTGAACAAAAAAGGTCAGTACCATCTTATGGCGGGCATTAATGTTTGGTTACTTCCCTTTTGAACAATGAGCACAATTACCATTCCACTTCACTATTGATCCAGCAAACTGATGAAACAGCCTTATATAGATCCCTTTCAATTTTATTTGAAATTTTTTCATTCTTCTCAATGAGTTGTACTGACATCATAAGGCTAATCTTTATGCATTCTGGTTTATGTAGATGTAGACTTATTGTTAGCATTACTGATTCTAAATATCGGCACAAGTGATGATGATGATATTGAGAATGCAGGTTGAACTTATGCTAGTTGTACAGTCCCAGTGTTTTTCTGTATAAATACTATACAAAATAATTGAAGTTTAGTTTTGGTAGTTTGATAAGTTGCATGTCTTATCTCCTCTCAAAAAATTAGTTGCATATCTTATCAGATCATCAGCATGGCAAGTATTTTTTTGTACTTTTACTCCTTGTTTGGTTTTACCTTTAGCATGCTTATATTCTAGAGTGATGCATACTATTCATTGTGTATTAAAATTTGAGTCGAGCTAAGTAAGCTGAGAAGAGCATTTGCACTGCTTTAAGGTCTTGTTTGGCCCTGATTTGTAATTTCGGACTCACTGATGAACATGATGGCCATTCCACTTGAGAACTTTGCCCCAAAAAATCTTGATCAAAACTCTGTCCATTCAGCATTTCTATTTAACGTTGATTGTACACCGTGGTGGAATTCAAATGAACGGAAGATTCCAGTAGCTTTGTCTGATAATATAACTCTAAAACTTGAAACTCCCGCACAACCTTATCACAAGCAATTAGGCCTTGAGTTACAAGATCAGGAGTCATCCACAGCCCATTCAACTGGTCAATCTCTTCACAAAGTGTGTCCTATGGAAGCTCAAAATACTCAAGAGCAATGTGTTTCTTCAGAATCTGGTACTTGAATTCTTGGGTTTCTAATTTATTTACTTTTCATTCTACATTTGTATGATTAATTGTAGTGTGGCTCCATTGACGCAAACAACTATACGAGAAATCGAGAAAAGCTAGAGGAATAGGTGGTCTTCTAGGTAAAATGCTGCTGTAGCTAGAAAATTAAATGCTAGCATTGTACTAATGACATGCCAAGGCACAACACTTTTATCTGTGTCGATCGCCCCCGAACCTGCGTGGCACACTTAGAGGCTCAGATAAAGAGCTGGTAGATGAACTGCTGAAGGGCTTATGAATATAAATTATTTGTATGCCTCAAATTTATTCTATTCTAGTTCTACAGGTGCCAAAGGATTTAAATGGTTAAGGATATTACCAAGAGTGAAAAGTCGTTGTGCCTACTTATGGTCCTGTTGTATAACAAAGCTCATCAGCATCTATGTTATTATCTTTTATGTTTTCAATGTTTTGGATGTGTTTTAGGCTATCTAACCCCAAATAAGTCTTCTTGGTTCAGGTCAAGATGAAAATTGTGGCGAGAGTGTAGAAAATCAGATGAAATCAGTTATTTTGCTTAGCAACCCTGAATTTATGTTCAATTCTCCCCAAGTTGATGGCTGCCCTTCTTCCATGGTAGGTCCAGATTGAGTTGTGTTATTTGATTTCTGTTTCTTATTTGTTGCTAAGCTAATTTGTCTCCCAACTTTAGGCTCGAGTGTCATACCCTTACATAGATCCTTACTATGGCGGGCTTTTATACGGCGGCTATTGCCAGCAGGCTATTCATGTAAGTTCTATTAGTTATCCTGTTTTTTCCTCACCATTTGAACTTTTGGATTGTGAAGTCAATTAGAACTTCGGAGCTGTCATTTTATCTTCTTTTTACATTGTCCTTGAATCTTGATTGATGTAAACGATATGATTCTGATCAGAATCAAGCTCAAGTAAGTTCCAATGTTGTTGGAATTGCTCCTGCACGGGTCCCTTTACCGCATGGTCTCGCTGAAGATGGGCCGATATACGTCAATGCAAAACAATACCATGGAATCCTTAGAAGGAGGCAGTCTCGTGCAAAGCTTGAGGCTCAAAACAAAGTCATAAGAAACAGAAAGGTATCCGTGTCCACTGAGTATCTCTATCTTCCTTTAGAATTTGATTCCAAATTCGATTATTTTAGTTGATTTTAACGATTTCTAGAGACAGCCAATTGTAATAGAAGCCTTGGAAGTTACATATGGTTTGATGAGAAGAGCTCGAGTTAACTTAAAGAAAGCTTATTAAGCTCGAAACTGGAAGTAAATGTTTCTTGTGGTCTAATGTAAAAACATTATTCGGTTCAAATTATGTTGGCCACCTATCTTATATGTTAAATACCTTAAAAATATTGTAGAGTTGAGTGGTTATTGTGTGTGAATTCGAATTGCACACAAGCTATTATGGGCCCAACACTAGCTGCTACTACAAAGAAAGAAAAAAAGAAACGATCTAATTGTGCAGCCTCTTGCTTGCATGTTATTTCATGACCTAGTCAACTGGCAAACTGGATCTGCCTTTTTCTTTTTGCTTCATGTTTGATAATAACAGCACACCTTACACTAAACAAGCTGGGTCTATTTATTACTAAAATTTATGAATGATCCTTCCTTTGATTTTTCTATTGGATGAAACCATTATTTCACGTTTTTGCACAACTTCCCTTCATTTGCAGCCGTATCTTCACGAGTCTCGGCATATTCATGCACTGAACAGAGTGAGGGGATCTGGGGGACGCTTTCTCAGTGCGAAAAAGAATCAGCCGCCTGATCCCAATCGAATCACTCTTCCGACCACCCTGCGCCAGAAAAAAGACACTCCAGACTTCAATAATTGCAGCTCTGAAACTGGTGACCGTGATCATAGCATCATGACTGCAACATGCTCTGATATCTCAAGCATCTCCAATGGTTCAGTACGGTTCGGGCAGCCCAACAACCGGTTCTCCACCATCTCTTCCAATATGGGTGGAAGAATGGAGCAATACAGGGGTGGAGTCTTTGTGCAGGGCGAAACGCGGAGCCATTCCTCGATTGTCCAGTGAGAAATATGTGGAAGGTGGAGGAGCTTCCTTGTTAGTTGAACTAGACTAGACAGGCAAATCATCCTTGGCTTTGTTACTTATTTATGCTTTGAACTTTGAAGTGGGTACACAGACCACCATTAATGTACGAGAAAATATTGGCATTATGATTATGCCCTCGAATAATTTCCTTATGTTTAGAAGCAGATGTTGATGGAATAGACCAAAATCTCCCCGCTGCTTTGTACTGCATGGACTTGTTTGGAGTAACAAGTTGGCTATTGCTAAGAGTATTTTGGTAATTCCAACGCTGTTTCAGTTTTTTCTTAGACCAGCGTTACCAGCCGGCGATGCACCGGCGGTCCTCCGCCGTTGTGAGTGACACGTGTACGAAAAGTACGAGATGTTGCCCTGTGAATTGTGATCCATCGATCAGAACAACTAAATAGCTTTATTTACCGTCGCTTTGACTTGGCGGCACTTCTCGCCATAAAACCAAATTTAAAAATCGATTTAAATCCGCCAGCCAAACAGCACGCGCCACGTCTTTGGATGTTGAAGAAATTCCAAGTTGCTCTACTGCATGTTGTTTATAAATCTAAAATGGAATTATTAATTATTGTTTATTCGATTTATTGAATTTTTAATTTCTTTTCTGTTCCCTCTCCTTTTAAAGAGAAAGAGCAGCAGCCCAATCTTCAAAAGCTCAACCGTAACAACACTCTCCTTCTACTACTGAAAATTTTTGGGCGTTTGGTTTCGTTTCGTTTCTCGGTGCCTTTCCTCTCTTCTCCACAGGTATTCCATTGCAGAACTGGCTTTCTCGTTCTTCTTGTTGCTTTTTCTTCCACTGGTTTTCACTCTCCATTTCTTCTTTCTTTCTAATTTGACTTCTATAACCATTACTCGCTGTTTGATTCTTGTTTTCTCGAATTCAAGCTCAGAAACCGGGCTCGGGATTCGGCAAACATGGATGGAGGTGCAGCATACAACCCTCGGACTGTGGAAGAGGTTTTCAGGGACTTTAAGGGCCGTCGTGCCGGAATGATTAGAGCTCTCACCACCGGTATTGCTCAATCTCCGTTTTCCTTTTCCTTCTCTTCTATTTCTGGCTTTACGTTTTCAAGTTTTAGGGTTTTATGTAGGTTTTCTTGGCTCTGTACATTTCTGATTAGTTTTCCGAGGGGAGCCTCGTAATTACTCTTCCCCCTTGCCACCTTTTTGCAGATGTCGAAGAATTTTATCAGCAGTGCGACCCTGGTCTGAGCTCTCTTCTCTGTATTCTTCCTCTTTTACATAACTCGTGGGTCGTCGTTTACTTTTGCGATTACGATTTGAGAGTAACATTGTATTTTTTAATATTCTTTTGAGAACTTTTCTGTGTGGTATTCTCTACATTTATGAAATTTTTGGTAATGGAAAAATAAAGCAACACACTGTCTATTTATTGCTCTTGACAGCGAGAGCCACTATTTGGTGAGATTTCAAAGAACTACATGTTATCTACACACGCATTATAACTAGAATCTGTATTTTACTAGCATTTTTTTTTCTTTTTGGCTATATCTAGCTAATTACATCGTGAAACGTGATTGGAACCTCAAAGTTCTTGTTTGAAGTCACCAACTATGATATCCATTTCATCTGGCTCGCACGTAGCAAGTAATTGTTATTGGAACTTCAGTCACTTGTTGTTTCTTGAGTATGAATTTGGTGACAACAATGGAAGCTTGGCTGTTGCTTTTCTCCATGCTTTCTGTTCTAGGCCACTCAAAGAATAAATGCGATAAATATTGGGGACCCAAGTCTTTCTAATTTTTGAATAATAAAATATTTGCTTTTGGAATGGAACCATTTACTTTTTTAATATCACTCAATGACTCTAGTACTCTATGGAGCTATTTCTGCTTTTACGGACAGTGGTGAGCTTTTCAACTATTTACGCAAGTGGTACAAATTTCAGAGAAGGAAAACCTCTGCCTATATGGGTTCCCTAATGAACAGTGGGAAGTTAATTTGCCTGCTGAAGAAGTACCTCCAGAGCTTCCGGAACCAGCATTGGGCATTAACTTTGCTAGAGATGGGATGCAAGAAAAGGATTGGCTATCCCTTGTTGCCGTTCATAGTGACGCATGGCTTCTTGCCGTGGCTTTCTATTTTGGTGCTAGATTTGGCTTTGATAAATCTGACAGGTACTTTCTTCTCCTTACCATTTATGAACCAATTTTACTGGCTACTGCTGCTGTGCGGTGCAGCCGCAGCAGCACCACCACCACAGTCACATATCACTACGTGTATGGCTTAGGATTTGAAAATACAAAATTATCTCTGATATTTTAAAAAGAGAAAGAGACAAAATAATTAGATGTGCAGAGCACTACACTGATGTCTGGCATATCTCATTTCCAATTATGCTCCCACCCCACCCATTATTTGAAGATTGCACTATAAGGAGACTGACTGATGGGTCCTTATTCTTTATGTATTAAAGGGTTGTATTTTAACTGATGAATTTGAGTTAAATTGGTCAGATCAAAAGGACTAAAGCAAATCATGTGTTTCTCTTTCAAAAACAGTCAAGAAAACTAGGTGGTTTGGAAATATAGACTCGGATTCAGGCATTTTATTTCTTGAAATGTGATCATTTTCTCTTCACGTCGTTATCTGCTAATTTTTGTTAATGGTATTCATGTTCAAGGAAACGCCTTTTTACAATGATAAATGACCTACCCACGATATTTGAGGTTGTGACTGGAAACGTGAAGAAACAGGGAAAAGATAAATCATTAGTCACAAATAACAGCAGCAACAAATCCAAGACGGGCTCAAAAGGGGTAAACATAATTTTCAGTATCTTAGTTCATTTTCATTCGTAGAACAGTGATCTATGTCTTGTTTGGGTTGGATTGATGAAGAGTCGTGTACCTCAGTGTTGGCATTTAATATAATCAGATATTCTTTACCGTATGCAATTTTTTTCTCTTCAAGAACAGAAGACAGAATATAACAAACTTACAAAGGAAAAGGGAGTTATGATAATAGCTGGACTTCTGAATCACAATGATAGTAATATTGGTATACATAGCAGATCAGATGCCTGTGTTATTCATTTTAACATCCCAAGTTTTTGAATTCAATGTATCATTCATGATGGAACTTATCTGCTATTTATGTGTAATGGGTCTGATGAAAGTCCAGCTTAGAACGGTTTTTGTTCTACATATGATCTTTTGACCATATAATAATTTGTTTCGTAACAACATGAACATTACAAACAGCGAGGATCTGAATCAAGCAAATTTCCCAAGGGGTTGGCAAAAGATGAGGATGAGGGAATGGACGAGGAAGATGAAGAGGAGCACGGGGAGACCTTATGTGGGGCGTGCGGAGAGAATTATGCGTCGGACGAGTTTTGGATATGTTGCGACATTTGTGAGAAGTGGTTTCATGGCAAGTGTGTGAAGATCACTCCTGCAAGGGCCGAACATATCAAGCAGTACAAATGCCCCTCGTGCAGCAATAAGAGAGCTCGGCCCTGATAATAATCTGTTAACTTTATTGATGTTGGATTAAAGCTAACTTGTAGTCAGTCCAGTGTTAATCCATGTTCCCATCCCACAGGGTATGCATTAAATGCTTTGTCTTGGAACCTTGTTCATTCGGATAATTCAAAGGTTATGGAAATGTATTTTATGTAGGAACCTGTCGGCAATGGAGTATGAAACATTCTAATTTAACTTGTTTAATTGTTTAACTTCTTGTGGGGTCCCATTATCCCAGTAATTGTTTAAGAATCGAGAGTTGTGTGGTGTTTGGATGAGAATTTGAAGTATTCAAGTGAAAAAGATATTAGAGACTCTGGTTTGTCGGTCGTTGATGGGCCATGCCATCATATCTGCAGTAGATGCAGCTTCCCCTAGGGGAGAAATGGACTAATTAGAGGACAAGAGATTTGAAAGATAAATCAATAAAACTTTGGTCTATGATGGTCCGTCCTTCTCCTCAGTTATATGATCTAAAAATCATAAATTTCAGTGCGCAAACAATTACAATGATGATGACAGGAGAAAGCCACTCGACCTTGTAATTTATGCATATTTATACGACAATACAGATTCTTCCCGTAGTTCTTTTAGTTTTGATGGTAATACATTCACCATTTTCCCCTTTGAAGTTTTGAAGTGTATCAGTGTATGTACAGTCACCTTAACCTGAAATTTTCACTCGGGAATAAAACATTTGGGTTCCGTACAAGAGGGTTTAGTGCAGAAAAGGCTCTCCACTTAGCCCCAGATCCAGATGAGATGCTCCACAAGGATTCCGAATCTTTATCTCCAGGCTGCACCTTCGGAGTTTCGGGAGCAGCCTTCGCCTTCATAAATGGATGCTTCTTGCCTTTTCCCATGCCATTGGCGAGCAACCAGCGTGAACCAGATTTCTGTTGGCTGGAGGTAGAGGTACCCCACAGTTTCTTATTGGGTTCAGTCTTGATACCTGCAACATGAACTTCTGTTATTCTGAACTGAGGAACGCCTTGCTGTTCACAAGTTTTCTCCTCTGGTTCTTCCTTTTTCTCAATTCTTGCAACCAACTCCGGTTCATCCTCTTCGAAGTTGTTTCGTAACTCCGAAACCGTGCTATATATTTTAGGTTTTGGTGGGATAAACACTCTCTCCACCTGGATAAGAGAAAGCATAGGGGCACCAACTGGTTCGTAGTTTCTCAATGGATCCCGGAGTTGCACCATAAGTGCTACTGTGAAGTTGTTGCCCAGTAAACCACACTTTCTGCTAGACCCCTTTCCCCGCCTTCTATCTCCCTTCGTGCCACCACGAATGAAGTCCAAGGAATTAGCATGATGAGCAGCAAGTATTTTAGAAGTATGTTCACTGATAATTTCTTCATCATCAAATTCACCAGAATCCAATCTCATCCATTCGTCAAGAGAAAGAGAAAGACCCATTAATCCATCAACATCATCACCATTGTCTTTTATGTCCAACAACTGCAATCCAGCAGTTCCCTCCAGTCCAAGGGACCCACTAATGTCGATTCCCTTGCCCCGGAGAGCTGAAAATTCTCCAATAGACTGTGAACTGATGTTGGAAGGTGCCTCATCCTGTGACATTCCTGACTGTATCCTCAGCCCTTCAATTGAAAGGGCTTCAATCTTGTCCATGGCAAGTGGAGCAAGATCTTCTAAGGATACATATTCGGTCTCAGGCTCACCACCACGCAGGGAGTTTGAACTAAACTTATCATGCTCATGCCTAGAACCAGATGATCTTCCCATGGAATTTCTTCTTCTATCAAATGGACCTTGCTCAAAAACTAATTCATGCTGCATCATACATTGCCTGTTCAAATGTAGAGATGACAAATAGTTATAATAAGACAGTAGAGAACCTCCCAGAGGGGGGGAACTAGTTACATTTTTAACAAAGAGATGAGATCACAAACCTCTCAGAACCCTCCAAAGTGGGGACAGCTTCCCACGCTACTTGTTGCATTGTTTTCCCAGTTATATCTTCCAAAGGCATTAACTTATTTGCTTGCATAGAAAGTTTTTCAATCCCAACTGAGGCCAGACGCTGTAGTATCTCCATTATCCCAGAACCCATTTCTGCAGGGACTACCACTGGAGTAGAAACCTGCATGATCAGGTTCCCACCGCTCTTAGCATTCTGGAAAATCTCAGGATTCATAGACCGCAAAAACCCACCATTTTTTGTCTGGATAAATGAACCCAATCCCTCCCCTAGAGAAGGCAATTCAAACGGATCTCCACAAGGTAAATCAACTGGCCTTCCAAACCCACGAGAGCTGCTTGGCGGAGACTGCTGAAAGGCTTCCTCGTTCAAGCCCCACTCATGCATCAAAACCTCTGTTTCCAAATCTTCCAACATCTTTGCCTTCATTTTACTCCTCGTTGCTTCATTTTCTGTGAAGTACATGTCTTCATTAGCATTCACTGTTGACGGAAAAGCAAAAGGCATATCAGCCATGACCCCAAACTCAGAACTTGCATCAAAATTGTGACTGCATGCTGGATGATTCTCATCTTCAATATTAAAATCAAACAATGAATAACCACTAGCGACAGCTTCCTCCTCAAATTGTCGTAACAGCCGCTCTCTTGGAGACTCCAGCTCACTCTCAGAACTCAAGACATATGGACTTTGTTCTAACCCCAACATACGTAAGAAATCACTTTCCAAGAAGTCATCATCTAAATCAAGGGGCATAGCCTTTCCGGTCGTTTCGTCACTTGACTTAAATTCTGAGTTATTCTCCTGGTCCTCCTCAGGAGACTCCAATGCTGCTGTCTCAAGCTCAGACACGCAACTTAAAGCGGACTCCAACTCCTTCATGATCGATTCTTTGGTGCAAATATCATAATCATTAGAAGAACTATTACATGCAACGGCTTCCTCAGTGTAGTTATCTTGCGTATCCTCCTCCTGGAAATTCACCCTGCTACCCTCTTCATGAGACATCAATAATTCATTGTCAATTTCAGGGCGTCCAACTGAAGTAGCATCAACATCTTTTACATCAATTTTCTCCACCTGTTCCTCAGATGGCACTTCAATCCCTCGTTCAACGAATGAGAACTCAGCACCACAATCACCATCAGCATTTTCATTCTCAGGGGCAGAAGAAGGGCAAGAATCAGATTTTGTTGGATGAGAATATTCAGTGTACACATCAAGCACAGGTTTACTGTCCACCGAAGCATCCAATTTATCATCATCAAACTTTTGGTATAGTACATCTACCGACTTGGCAAGTTCTGATTTTGGAACTGGTAGAACCTCGTGAAGATCCTTTATGTCATCTACCGACCGTGATGTAACAAGAGAATGATTGTCCGTCGTTCCAGGAAGACTCTCAGTATTCTGGACTCTGCTTCTACCACCAGATTCACCAAACACCATCTCGGATTTCCCAATACCATGCTTATTCTGCTTTGACTTCAAGGAATCGCCGATATGATTTACAGGGGTTGTCACATTATCACCCACCACTGTGTATCCAAAACTAACATTCATTGAGGCACCTTTGGCCCTACCAGATAATTTAAAACTTGTAGCCCACTTTCCAGAGCTCTGTTCTTCTTCTAACTCCTCCAATGTTAGGGGAAGCAACCTTGTAAGATCAACCCGATGTTTCCCCAAATCAACCTCTGAAGTACCATATACGGAAGCATAGAGTAAAAAATGCTTGGCCTCGTACTTTGCGGAATGATGGGGTCCATTCCCACTACCATGTACTGTACAAGTACAGTTCAACTGCTCTTCAAATTCTACCTTGCCCCGGACGACCTTCTTGGGACGAGTTACCAATATACCATCCCGCCTCTTCCAGTACACACTTAGACTAAAATCGTCAAAGTCGATAGGTAACCCCTCGATGGAGTGAACTTGGAGAGAGAAACAACAATTAAACCTGCGGTTTCGAACATGGGAGAATGCCTTTAGTGTCTTCCAACTCCAGATAGATTTCTTGTCCTTGCGTGTTGAGTCCTCAGTAGCGCCTTTTAGCTTCGACTTGGGATCGGGCAAATTCGTTTTCCCAGTAGATCTTTGTCGAGCATTAGCACTAGAATTAGAATTTCTCGAGGTATTTTTGTTCATGTAAAGAGCTTTGCTTATGGTTTCTATCTCATTCAACAACTTCTCATTGCCCGAACGATCCCCAATCTTCTTAGTATCAGCCTTTGACAGCATCGTCTCTCGCCACAAGCTCTGGAGTTAAACCAATATAAACAAGCAATTAAGCAAAGTAACAAGCACATCACATAAACATCCTATTAAAATGACCTTAATTCAAACAAACGAACAATATCTCTCCTGTAATTCAACAAATACTTGAAATGCCTTCCAAGAATCCACCTATAGACATATTAAATTCATTTCGCTATAGTGCATAAGGAAACACACGATGACTAAATCATTACCAGGTTCGAGCTAATCGGAAAACTCTGCTGATGAAGCGAATCAGGAACCCTAAACTACCGAACCCAGATCATAACCTCTTCCGACTCCGGCAGAAAAGTATTTCAAATTCGAGGAATTTGAACAATAAAATGATGGAATATATATATATATATGAACAAAGGGAAAAGTGACGAAGAGTAAAACTATGTCGAAAACCCTACAGAGGAACTCGCGGTGTTGGAATCGCGTTTATCTCCCCAAATCTCTCTATCTCTGTCTCTCTCTCTCCCCCAATTTGAATTGCCGCTGCAGCTTTATTCTTCAAACCAAAATATTAAAAAGTTTCAGTAAGCGACATAATCTTTCAATTATTTCGATTTTCACCGCTCTATTTTCTATATATCCACTGAATTTTCTCCATGATCTGTAATTTACCAAAATCCTATATTTAATGAGAAATATCACAATTTTTAAAAAATAACATAAACTTCAGTATAGAAGAGTATATGAATTTATCTAAAATGAACGATGTCGTATGAATATACAAATGTGAAGTTTACATACTGAATTATTACTAGAATAATAATTAATAATTTTTTTATGAGAAATAATATGGGTTGAAAATTAATAAGTCAATATTTTTTTAAAAAATAATAATTTAGAAATAAATAATTTTGTCTGACATCCAACAAAATATACCTGCAACAAAATATACCAGCCGCTAACATGTAATTCATACCTACTCCATTGAAAAAACAAAACATACAAAATTATTCATATAAATAACAAATTAAAAATCAAATATATTTTTGTCTTCTTTTTTTCATCATGGAGACATTAATTAAAACTTTAAATGATGCTGATGATTTGAAAAAATAAATGAATAAATATTCAAACATGATAAAAACACGAAATTTAATTTAAATGAGATGTTGTCACTGGAAGAATCAAGTGGGAGAATTATTGTTTTAGGTAAAAAGAATTCAAACATAAAATATTTATTGAGTGTAAAGAAAACGTGACTTGGATATAATAAATCGTCACCCTTTGCTGTAAATTGAAATTGCATCTAAAAAGAAAGAGAAAAAAAAATTGCTTTTTTATATATATGTAATGAGTTGGATGTTGATTCTCCACGCGCCTTTTGGTTGGTTGGAGTTGTGGGGGTTAGTAGAAAAATGCACAAGTTTGAAAGCACAAGGCAAGAAACCACTAATGGACGCGACGTGGCGCGGGTTTCAAATATTTTAATTTCGAAATGCAATCCATAGGCTCCACTATGGCCCACCGCCCACTTGATTTAAATACTGCGCCAACTTTTTTTTTTCTGCAGCTTAAAAAATATAAAAGAAAATAAAAAATGTAAAGGCCTAGTGGTTTGGTCCAACTCTTTACATGGGCCGTCAGTGATAGGGCCCGATAAGCCATTCGGTTTTGGGCTTCAAAATTCAATTTAGAAGCAAAAGTACATTAACAGTTGAGGGCTGTTCGGTAATTTTGTAGAAATTTTGGAAATAACTAAAATAATTTTTTCTTTTTGGTTACAATTTTCGATTTGTTTCAAAGCATAAATAAAAAGCTTGTTTCATTCTACTTGAATTCATGATGTTGGGATCATGCAAATCATTTTTCTTTATTAAAAATGATGGAGTATAAACAAGAAAAAAAGGCTATCAAACAGGTCCTGAATTATCCTTGTATTTATTAATTGACCAAACAAGAAAGAAAGAACGAAGAAGAAAAAAGAATTATACTCGTGGTGGGCATTTGTGTAATATTTTAAGAAATTCCAAAAAAATAAATATAAAAGAGGAAATGGGAATACCACGTGTAGATTGTGAGGGAAATGGAGTGGAGGAAAGGATGAGTTGATTTGTGATTGAGGAACCTTTGGAGGGAAAAAAAAAAGAAGAAGAAGAAGATTTGTGATTGAGGCATATAAAATGGGCCCATCGGTTCCTCCTGGACATCACAGGTTTCTCTCCCTCCCTTCCGATTTCCGACGGCTCTCTCCAATGGCCTCCTCTTTCTCCCTCTACTCCACACTCTCCCCCAAACACGATTCTCTCTTTCCCCGCCCCGCCGCCCGGAATTCTTTCACCGTCGTCTGTTCCTCCGCCACCTCCGACCCCGCTTCCTCCCCTCTCCTCCACTCATCTCCGCCCATCCGCCTCAACGGCCACCAGCTCGCCGGTGCAAACACCCTAGACCAAGCTCGTCCGCGTCGCTCCATTGTCGGCGACGGCGACCGTAATTTCTCGGCCAAGTACGTGCCGTTTGGTTCTGGCTTTGATTCCCCCGAGTGGTACTCGCTCGACGACATTGTTTATCGGAGCCGCTCCGGCGGGCTTCTCGATGTTCAGCACGACATGGAAGCTTTGAAGAACTTCGACGGAGCGTATTGGCGAAACCTCTTCGATTCGCGCGTGGGGAAGACAACTTGGCCATATGGCTCCGGCGTGTGGAGCAAGAAGGAGTGGGTGCTGCCGGAGATTGATTCCGACGACATCGTCAGCGCCTTCGAGGGAAATTCGAATCTCTTCTGGGCAGAGCGTTTTGGCAAACAGTTTCTAGGTATGAATGACGTGTGGGTCAAACACTGTGGAATTAGTCACACAGGCAGTTTCAAAGACCTTGGAATGACCGTTTTGGTCAGCCAAGTCAATCGTTTGAGGAAAATGAACCGTCCAGTCATTGGTGTTGGCTGTGCCTCAACTGGGGACACCTCCGCCGCGCTATCTGCCTATTGTGCCGCTGCAGGAATTCCATCGATTGTCTTCCTCCCGACCGATAAGATTTCTATCGCACAGTTAGTGCAACCAATTGCAAATGGCGCTTTTGTCTTAAGCATGGACACCGATTTTGACGGTTGCATGAAATTAATCCGAGAAGTCACAGCAGAGCTTCCAATTTACCTAGCAAATTCACTCAACAGTTTAAGATTGGAAGGGCAAAAGACAGCGGCCATTGAAATTCTTCAGCAGTTTGATTGGGAAGTCCCCGATTGGGTTATCATACCAGGGGGCAACTTAGGGAATATATACGCATTTTACAAAGGATTTAAAATGTGCCAAGAATTAGGGCTCGTCGACAAAATTCCGAGGCTGGTTTGTGCTCAAGCGGCAAACGCAAATCCGCTTTACTTATATTACAAATCTGGCTGGAAAGAATTTACGCCATTGAAGGCGAGCACGACGTTTGCATCTGCAATTCAGATTGGAGATCCAGTTTCCATAGACAGAGCTGTGTTTGCTCTGAAGAACTCCGATGGGATTGTGGAAGAAGCGACCGAGGAGGAATTAATGGATGCCACAGCTTTGGCTGATTCGACGGGGATGTTCATTTGCCCGCACACAGGGGTCGCACTAACAGCTCTGATCAAGCTCAGAAACAGAGACGTCATCAGAGCTAATGATAGAACGGTGGTGGTAAGCACAGCCCATGGCCTGAAATTCACTCAATCCAAGATCGATTACCACTCCAGAGCAATCCCGAGCATGGATTGCCGGTTTGCGAACCCACCAGTGGAAGTGAAAGCGGATTTTGGAGCGGTTATGGATGTTCTTAAGGATCATATATTGAGGAGGAGTCGTAAGTCTCAGTTATATGCGAATTTTTCTTTTTCTGAAAGTCAGTAATATGCCGTCGGGCTTCATCTTCAAGCGGCAGACGTTCTGTTTTTTGTCTGTAAAAATTTATTTTGCTCTCCTACTTGAAGTTGTGGAATGTTTGTGATGAAGGGACAGAATCCCACTAATGCTATCCCACTTATGCTATCTCTAAAGTTTTTGTGAATACTATTTTACTTTGTGGTAGAATTAAATTCAATTGGAAAATTCGACCATAATTGACATGAAGATGTCGAGATGGTAGTAGAAATTAGAAGGGTTTTTTTGTGGACGGAGATTATATGTGAATTACTGTTGAGTTATGTTTCTTTTGATTTTTTTTTTCCAATGGTTGTTATTTATGTCTTTCTAATGTGATGTATATTGATAAATTCATGATTGTCTTTTTGATATCTTGTGAACTAAGAATTGTTCTCTACCTCTACTATCAAACTTCAATCCCCACCGCACGTTACTTAAAATAATAAATAAATAAATTGTTTACATAGTTTATCCCTCAATAGATTTAATTGAATGATTTTATGTTTGGTGAGTATGTTTACTATTTGACGAAGTAATTATTTGTTTATTTATTTGAATGAATATATATATATATATTTTTAAGTATAAGAACGTGCGTAGAATTTAAATTCAACCATCTTTTAGTAAGAGGTGCGTGCTATTAATCATGAGGTGAGTTCAAATGGGCTATTTTAATAAATTTCAAATACTTATGTGAAAGATAATAATTTTTATAAATTATAGAGTTGGAAATTATAATTACAGATTTTTTTAGGAGAAAATTATAATTAAAGTTAAAACATAATAAAGAAAAATGTAATTTAAGTTTAGTTTGGTTTACTTGATTTTAAAAAAAAATGATAAAATGTCAAAAAAAATTCCCCAGATTAAAACCCTAGCTGCCTATAACTCGGCTTTGCTTTTCGTTGTCGCTGTGTGTCACTAACAATCTGCCATTCTTACTGCGGGCTTCATAGAGTCGTAAAGATGGTGTGGTTTCAGTGCGAGGACTGTGGAGACAACCTCAAGAAACCCAAGTTGCCGAATCACTTCAGAACATGTTCCGCTACCAAGGTTTGCATTCTCTATTTCTTCAAAGAAAAGGGAAATCGGATATATGCGCTTTTCCAGAACTCATTCTGATGGACGAATGCGTTTCCTCCGATTTCCCCCTAAAAACAATCTATAATTTGGAATTTTCATCAGTTGGACCGGTGAACATTAGAGTTCTACCATGGAGATGATTTGAAGCGCATTACGGTTTCGTCTAATCGTATTTTCTCCCCCTTTTTTTTTTTTGCGTTTTCTTCTGATTGATTCCTATGATTTCATGCAGTTGTCTTGCATCGATTGTGGACAAATGTTTGGACAGGAAAGCGTTCAAGGCCATACTCAATGTATTACAGAAGCGGTAAGAATTTATTTTTGATACTCCGTTATTTTACTGGTTAAACGAAATTTTCTTCCACTGGAATCTCCATATAAACGCTTTCTTCTTGAACAAAACGTCGATCGTATTTATGCATATGACAATGACTGTTGTAAAAGATGCCATTTAGTACTAATAATCATAGGTTCAGAACAAACACCATATAGATTACTGCCCCAGCTTCAGTAGGACGTCTGTGTTGTTTTTCTCGTATCACATTTTGCTACTTATTATTGCAGGAAAAATATGGTCCAAAGGGGCAAGGGGCAGCTATGAACGTCACTACCCCTAAGTCCAACAAGGATTCAAAACAGCAACCTGATTTTGATATTCTCGTTGGATTGTCTGAACGCCCACCTTGGTTCTGCAGGTATCTTTATTTTTGTTCTGTTAAACACTTTATCCAAAAAAAAAAAACATTTAACTATTAAACGTAACAATTAAATCCATTAAGCTGGAACGAGTTTGTTCACCAATACTCAGCATTTCATTGTGACATTTAAGAGTTAATTTTTTGATAATTGTTAAGATAAGTTGGCACTTAAAAAATGTATTGATTTATTGAGATTTGCTATCTGATTCTAAGTGGATTCTTTTGTGTATGTACTATGTTTCATGTGTTTTCCGCAGCCTTTGCAATACGAAGGCAACTAGTAAACAGACTTTGCTGCTTCATGCAGAAGGAAAGAAGCATAAGGCAAAAGCCCGTGGATTTCATGCAGTGAAAAAACAATCTAATCAGACTGAGGTGACTGTCCCAGATATAGAACCTACATTGGAAGACACTCCCAAAGGTAAAGTAACCGAAAATGGACATGTTGGGGCAGAAAAACTGCAAGATCAGCTTGAAGCTAAAAACTTGGAAGCACAGAATGGGACTTCACATACGAAGAAAAAGCGGAAACGTGATGTTGGGGAGGATGGTTCAACAGAAAACACTAGAGAAGATGACCCAAGTAGAGGTAATGGGGAGGTTATTCAGGGTGAAAGAACATCACCAACTGAAGCTGAGATTGAGCCAATGAAAAAGAAGATCAAGTGGAAAAAGCTGATAACATCGATTCTTAAATCTGTATGTTTTTTGTGCATTCTCTTATTTACATATTTCCTGTCAGGCTTATTATGGTCTATGTCTATGATAATTTGGTTCATCGTTTTCTTGATCATCAAAGTTTTTTTTTTTAAGAAAGACTTTTTTGTTGGAATAATCCCCATGATGAGGAATGTTAATCAGTTAATTAGAGGAAAAACTGTGAAAATGTTGCTAGTACTATGGTAGGCGACCTTATTAGATATTGATACCCGTAGTATAGCTAGCGTGACCCTTAAGAAAGACACAGAATTCCTTTCCAATTTAGCAATGTGTTTTCTTGCTACCATGTTCTAACATTTCTACTGTATTTTTATGTATCTGGACAGAATCCTGATGGTGTTCTCAAGTTGTCGAAACTGAGAAAACTTGCTCTCAAATCTGTTCGTGAATCTGGCGTCACAGAAGATGAAACCAAACTCATCGAGATGCTCGAGGAAAAGGTAGCACATKGATCTATATTTTCCAGATCATTTGTTGTCTATTTATAAGTTTTTGGATGTATGGTTGAGCTTTGAAATTGAAACTAATGGGCATTCCATTTGCTAACAATGTTTCCTGTGACTGCCAGATCAACTCGAGCTCAAAATTTGCCGTTGAGAAGAAACATGTTCGGCTAACAGCTAAAGCTTGAAACACCATTTAATATTCATTTTTGCGGCACTTGCTTGCCTATTTGTGTCTAGTGAGTTTTAGACGATCACATGTTCGATTAATCGTGGAGGTGAGAGTTAATGAAATATTTCAGTGGGTTAGGGTACGATCTGCTCCATTCATAGGATAAGAAATTTTGAAAAGAAACATTTGGTACTATTATTGTTGTGTCAAAAGTAAATTTATTTCTTTACGTTAGGTTGCAATACAATCCTGAAAAGAAAGAAGCAGAGACAGTGGATATTTAATCTTCTTGTATAATTCCCTTACGTAGAATGACAATGGCGATGACGATCACATTCCTCATTTTTTGTAATGTTGAATTGCTTATTTTCTGGAAGAACTCTTTAGGTTATGCTGCCAAACATGATTTTGTATTTGGTTGCATTGATTGGCTGGCTTCGGAAGAATCAGTTCTGTGAAGGCGAGAAATCCAGATTGTTTAGCTTGGGAAAATAGAGGGATCCTCGACTTTATTGATATAATATAAAAAACGTGTAAAGTATAAAATTCATGTATTACATAACTGTTTGTAACTTTGTGTATTATAAATGCGACAACTCTCTTTTGAAAGAGGTGGCAAACATATGAAAATATGATTTATAATCATTTACATTTTTGTTGCAAATAAAAGTAACAGAAATCAATTCACCATTGTCACACATTTAATCTTTATCTGCACATCCATGGAACCCTGTTCTGCAAGAGACTGTGTTGGCGACGCTGAAGGAGCCAAGAATGCAGTTTCAGCCGTGGAGGCGAGGCTATGACAGTAGAACAGCTACAACGACTAACAAGATGACCGAACATGCAAGAGCCTGCGCCATTTACAATTTCTTGCTTCTTCAGAAACTCGAGCAGATTCAATGAGAACACTCGACAGAAAGGGGGCAAAATGCATAAAAATGAAAGGTAATTCGGGCAATTGATGTAAATTATGCTTGTTTTCCCCCCTTTCCATTGTTATTTGTTTATGTGGGGAAGAGAGATTAAAGTCTCACTTACAGCAATAGCAGATGCAGCTAGTCCAGCTCGTTCCCTTGGATCTCTACGGACGTTCCAAAAGTAGAGAACCGTGGCATAGTACCACACAAGTGGGAAAAAGAACCCGAGGAGGAAACTAAAGAGAAAGTCAGATACAAAGGTTAGATAAGGGAACTCAAGACAGGGTGTCCCCAAAATGTATTGTACACGAGAAACTGCGACGGTACTCACGAAAACCATCCAATGCCACAGCCAAAACATGGGAGAGGTTTGTCATATAGCCCTACTTGAGAATCCTCTACATCTCTGAGAAGGGTATACTTGCTTCTTACATGATCTGAAGCGTCTTTTCCTTGGCCTAGGTGTGTATAACAACATAATGTAAATATGGGTTTCATAATCAACCATTTTGAGCAAATGACTACCAAACCAAAAAACTCTCCTAACCAACATCTCCAACAGAAAACAAAATGAAAATCTCAGGAGTCAGTCTTCTGAATTAATAGATGAGCACGAAGAAAATAATTAATACAAAACTGAGAAATACTTCTATTGACCTTAGACCAGTCAAAGAAGTGTTGACAAAGAACTTGAATGATGCCATGAAGTTTCAGAAATATTGGAGCTTTTGCAATTAATAGTTGAGATCAAATAAAATGAACTGCTAGACTGATAAACACTCGCATCTTGACCGTAGACCATCAAACAACTGTTGGAAACAAGTACTAATGATGCTATTAAGTTTCGGCTCAACCTGCCCTCATAATGGAACCGGAAACATGAAAAGCCCTGTGTGTTTCAGAGATTCCATCATCAATGAAGAACGGTCAGTGATGAAGCAAATGTGTGTCCATTATGTTATACGGGCAGGTTGAAAATGGTTCAAGTAATTTCATTATCGAGCTACCAATATAAGGTAGTATACGTTATATCAGCATAATCATAAAAAAAATCCCAGTCAGCAAGTTTTCTGTTTCCTGATTTACCTCTGAATATTGAACAAAATCGGGCAGATGGCCTCAAAAGATCAAGATGCTTGTCGGAGACCGATTTCACCAGTTGGAAAGTCTCCCCGGTTCTTGCATCTGTAACATCAAGAAAATATGTTCAAAACTCAAGTAATTGTTCGTAAAATCTATTTCATCAGTTTGATATGTATTATTGGTTTGAATGAAGACTGCCAACAGGGTCTCAACAAAAGGATTATTGAACACTAAAAATCTAGCATGATACCCTTTTGATCAAAGTTGACGTTTGAATTTGAAGCTTGCTCGAATTGGATCCCTTCGATTTCTATATTGAACATATATTACTACTAAAAATGTTAAAGTATAACAATGTGCATAGGCACATATGAATGTCCAAGACACCTTATATGATCTGGGTATCAAAGAAATTACCAAGACCATGTTTGATATTACAATCCTATAAATAAAAATCATCTAATGCAACTCAGAGTCAAAATGTAAGAGCTATCATGTGCAATCCAAGTTGTAAGAAGAATTAGGGTACTTGGATCCATGTTGAAGCAGGTGCTTATGGAATGATGAAAGCTTCAAGTTTGCAGTATCCACTTTCTACACCTGTGTCAAAAGATTAAAATTTTACTCAGAACAGCATAAACCAAATGACACCCGGACAAGACTGCTTCCATATTCTTCTAGTGCAGCAACCAGAACAATTGCAACTGGAATGGAAATTTCCCCGAGTTTGGTATTTAAAATCAACATAGCTCCAAATAGTCCCAATTTTTTACCAAATTCATCGAAGTTACATGTGAATAGATTACTAATTCAATTGAACACAACGATCTTACAGAGTATTTCAATCTTCCACAAGTCGTCAGATAAATTGGTAATAAAAAATAACATAGATTGACTAGAATTACGATTCATGAATCATAGTCATGTTCCCACGCCTAATTCAGGAATAAAAGTAAAGCAGAAAAATCAGAGCGCAAAGGGACCAGACTTCTACACTACAGCTATAAAAAATATGAAACTCCAAGCTCAATTCCTGACCAAAACGAAGCTATAGACCACAGATAACATCGGTCTCCTCGTCGTTGACAAACGAAGGAACAGTTCCACAATATCCATCAATTGCGGAGCAAAACAACCGAGAAATCGAAGAAAAAAATACTTCACACTGAGAGAAAATCGCTCGCAGCAGAAAATTTGATCAGAAACAGCAAAAACAAGAGGATAATTGAACAGTAAAAAGGAGTGAGACGAGAACCAAAGAGATGAAGAGGCGAGTGGAAGCGCCTGAGAGACTGTAATTTCTCTTGCTTTGTAGGGATCGGAGATGAAATGAGCGGAGGAATGGAGGACGAAGACGGCTTCCTTGTACTACGCAGGAAATTTAAACGTCAAGCAACGATCAACTTCATCTTTCCATCGGCTAAACGCTGAGAAAATTGACTCTTTTGTTTGTGAGACTTGAAAGATAACGAAAAGCCTCTTAACAAGCAAATGGTCCAGGTCACAATTTAATGAAAATCGATACATATTTATATAAAAGTTTGAGAAATTAAAAAAAATTGTAAAAAATATTTAAATTAATAAATAAATTTTAAATAATTAATATTGATATTATATATATATGAGTGATATTTTTATGTTGTTCTAATTTTTAAAATATGAGAAAATATCAATTTATTTTTTGTTAATTAATGTCAAATCTATGAATAGATAAAAAATATATTTAATATGTCAAAATAAGTCTAACTTAACACGTTAATATATATCTCAAATTACGAGAATCTGATTCAATCCAACATTTAAAAAAAGTAATATCATGAGATTTTTTTTGAAATTTTTTTTTTTACACATCAACCACCGTAATTATCTACATGAGGTCATTATTATTTAATATTTAATGAGTAATCATTAATGTTTCACCCTCACAATAAATTCTCTCTCTTTTAGGAAAGAAGAAAAGTCTCTGTCTAGCTTAATAATTATTATATTTATATATTTTATTACAATAAATATAAAGATAGATAAGTTTTAGAAAAGAATGTAATATATTCATAGTTAACTATTATATTTTTATAACACATGTTTAATAACATTTTTTTTTCTTTTCGTAATATTTAATTTTTAAAATAGGAAGAGATAAATATTTGGTAGGTTAAATTACAAGTTTTGTCTATGAAATATAAGAGTATCAATTCCATGTATACTTAAAAAAAATACAAATTTCTCAAATTTTAAAAATTTGAATACATATATGGTAGGTAACTAAAATATGTATAATAAATTTATGAACTTTATTAGACAATTAAATTTGTGACTTGAAATTTTTAGAAGTATAAAATTAAAAATTTTGCATCTTCATGGTCAATGTTATATGATTTTTTTTATACATATAAACATCTCAATTCAATTATTAAATAGTGTTGCTGTCTTTCTTTTTTAATAATAACAATTGACATTATATCTAAAAGTTTAATATTGACACGAGATTTATTAAATAAACTATTCAAGAGTATAGTTGAACATGTTAAAGACATATATTTCTAATTAAAATTGTGTGTCCAAATCTCTATCCTGCGTGTTTGTATTAAAAATAACTATTGCATTATAAAATTTTAAACACAATACTTCTAATATTCCAATGTGAATAATGTATTTCTCTTTTTTTAGATTTAAAAATATAAATCTAACATAAATTTAAATTTAAAAATTATATATTAGGAACAACGGTGGATATTTTATAAGTTAAAATATTAAATTATTGTAATGTAAGTTGTAACTATAATTTAGAATAAACTATAAATGACAATAGGAGATTAAATAATTAAGTTGATAGGATGTCTTCCCCTCTTTTTTAGATTGAAAATTAAAATCCCATTCAAAGTCTATGCTATCTAAAATGGCAACTCTAAACTAAATAATAGATTTATATATTTTAAATAAACTATCATCATGCGTAGAAATAGACGTCGTCGGCTCGCTGCTCGGCTTTTCAGAAATGTTGGTTGGGTGAATTTTCTTTTACATATATTTATCTATTTAGAAAAATAAAATAATAGAATAGCGAGGGATCAAATTGTAATAGTGACGTATTTCGCCATATATTGTCGTTGTCGGCAGTTTATTTTCTGCTTTGCTCACTTTTATCAATTATTTTCACGAAGTTTTGAAAAAAACAAATAATATCTTGACCATTTAAGCTATATTCATATGTGATGTCGATATTATTAACAGCTGGTTCAATAACATCCATTTTTATTTTAATATTTATTTTTTTCTTTTTAAGTCATACTTAAAATAATTATTAATAAACTAGCTTTTGAAATAAAATTGAGATGATTTTATCTATTTAGTATTTTTTTAAAATATTAAGTTGATTTCCTAAAATTTCAATCGTAATTCTAAAGTTTATACCGTTAATTTTATTAGTCAAATGATGATGCATCATGTTTGTTAGAATAATGTTGATTTATTTGACATGACACAATAGAAATATTTGAAAAAATAGTGAGATAAGATATAGTGACACGAACTATATAAATTATTTAATACATTCTTGAAAAGTGTAAACACCCTATTTTATAATTTAATCTAATTTGATAAAGTATGTTTAAGATTTATAATGAAATTTGGTGGATGACTTAGTGGACTAAGCGTAAGGTAAGTGACACGTGGAGCTTAAAATATTACACGCACTACTAAAGGACGGTTAGTTGGTTTAGCAATCAATCAACCTATATTCGATTTATCTTTTCATATATATAAATTAATAAATAAAAATTAAATTATTATTTTCGTCATGTATTAGACACTTGAGTTGTCTTACTTTAAAATGTTGATCTTGATTATTGTATTTGCATTCTTAGTTTATTTTAGCCAGTATAATTTTAAAATGTTTATTTTGATCCCTATAATTTTAAGAGGAAAATATTTTAGTCCATTCATTTTATTTTTAGTGTCATTTTGTTATCATGATTTCAACACAACATTACACTCAATATGTTTCTTAGAATGTAACAATTACTTTATATTAAAGGATTTCTGTTATGGTAAAAGCGAACATAGTTCAATGGTAATTGACATATATCTTCAATCAAGAGATTGTAAGTTCAATCTCTCACCCCCACATGTTATACTAAAAAATGGTTTCCATCATGTGTTGAATTTGTGTTAAAATTTTATGATATGAATTAAAATTGTCACATTTAAAAAATACAGATATCAAAATGAACAACTCAAAGTAGATGGTGTAAGGAATGGGTCTTCACAGATTTGTCCGGTTAAAATTAAGTTACTCGGGTTAATTTACGTTTCAAACGTATACTAGCATATGCATTAAGGTATTAATTGCCACAGAAACTTAAAAGTTTGGTAGTTAATAAAAATAATACAATTTGATATGGAAGATTTTCATAGGGGCGAAGCTGGAGTTCGTGTTTTTTACTCAAAAGATTAAAACGGACATGATTTTTTGAACAAAATTAACAAATGTAATAGTATTATTGTGGAATTATCACTTTTTTAGATTGAGAAATTTGTCATATTATCGTAGTATTTTATTTAACATTATATCTTCTTTTGGAAGCAGTAATATGGTAACCTTTTTGTTTTCAATTTTGTTAACAAATCTAAGCATTTGACAATTTTTTATGTTTCTTATTTCTTATTTTTTTTTTAGAAATGGTTCTCGAAATTATATAGAAATTTCGGAAACAGTAAAAACAAGTTTCTTGTTTATTATTTCCGTTTTCAATTTGTTCCAAAACATAAATAAAAATATAGTTGTATCATTTTTTAATCCATAGATATTGAGGACGTGCAACTCTGTCTTCCTTCGTTAAAAAGAAAGAAACGAAAATAAGAGACGTAAATATTACCAAACGGGCCCTTAAAGGCCGCTTCATCTAGGACTTTTTTTTAATATTGATTTTTTAAAACTTATTTTCAAATTATTACTTTTATCAAATTTATTCTAGAAATAATGCTAAAAAATTATTGGTCGCCTCTCGTCACTTGGCGGTGCATATCGTTTCTAAAAGAATTTAGATTTTTTTTCCCTTTCTTTCTAAATCTCAACATATCATCTCTTGAACAATCTATACAAGGAAAGTGTTAATGTCTCATTAAGTTAATTGGATTTAAAGATATTTAATTTTAATTTTAATGATTGGCTTGGAAGATTTTCTCTCTCTCCTTATGACAGATATTTAAAAGATTTGAAGTCTCAAAGGTTATTATAATTTCCACTATGGGAACTGTTGAAACTTAAGATTTTCAATAGCATCATCAATCAATGTATGTTGACAAGATGTCTAAGTGATGAACTGTTGGCCAATTCTTTAATAACCTAGAAACATCGTTCTTCGCTTTCATGAGAATAATCATGAAGAATCACTAGAATACAAATGAGTTGAAATAAATAAATTAGAGATGGAGGATAAAAGTTTTAATATGATCTCGATGATGCGAGGTTACCATTTCATAATAATAGATCAATTTCTATATTTTAAGTTGACTAAATCGCTATAATTCAATCGATGTGAAATAGGTAGATTTTATTTTAGAATAGTTTGGTAATACCTACCCTTTAAGCTGAAATAAGGTGCTCATACCGATGAGAAATAAACTTTTATAATTCATGCATAAATTTAAAAGTATTTTAATATCACATTGTTATTTTATCAACAAATTTTAACGTTCGTGAGAATCATAAAAAGATTGACCCACTTTTTTCTCTTAAAATCTAATAATGATTCTTTAATATGTAAAATTAAAATAAAAACTTTTCAAATAGTAGAACAAAATGAAAAAAAAATGAAAAAAATTTAATAAAGTATAGTTCAACTAGTTAAGATAACTTCAGATCAAGGGTAATTGTGAGTTCGAATTCACATTACCCATCTCTCGAAAAAAAGGAAAAGAGAACCAAATGAAAAGATAGGTGAAATTATTAAAATTTTAATTTGATTATTGTAATTTGGTATTAAAATTCAATTTGATTATGTAATATTAAATACATGCCGCTTTTTCTATTTATATGATTTGTTGATGTTTTCCATCTCTACGGATTGTATAGAGTTTAGGTTTTAGTAGAAAATTGGGAGAAAGGGGTGAATTTTCTTGATAGTTAAAAACAATTTAAGAATAATTTATGAAGTTTAACTCAGCTCTAAAAATTAAATTAAAAATCAGCCTAAATAAAAGTAATTCCATAGGCACTGATGGGTGGGAGTTCGTAATTGTTAAAAGAATAATACTTGATTGATTAAAAATTTAACAGTTTATATCTTTATTTCTTTTTCCTTTCCTTTTTTTTTTTTCAATTGAAAACAGTAAAAACATATCTATTTGGGCAAAATGAATTGGAATTGGTAATCCTTAGATTCCACTCACTTCCTTCATTCCTTCCAACTGGTGGTGTGGTCCGAGTCTCCTTTTAAGCGCACACGCCACTTCACGATTCGTGTCCGTTCTCTGCAACAACACGCCTGCTTCAAACTTCCAGTTCCAGTTCCATTTCCAGACCTAAATTCAATTCTTCACTCTTCCACCAACACTCCGCTCGCTCCTACTTTTCTCCGTATTCTATTCGATTCTCTCCAAAATCTGCTGTTTCTGCCCAATTGATCATGGGAGACAACGGCCACTTGCATGCTATGGAGGACGATGAAGCTGCCACCGCCGAACAAAGCCGGGCTGTACGTATTTACCCTCTCGGCAACTACTACTTTGGATCCAAAGAGCCTCTTCTTTTCAAGAACGAGACCTTGGCCGATCGCCTCCACAGGATGAAATCCAAGTATCCACTCTCACTTTCCTCCCTTGTTTTCGGTTTACCTTCGTTTTGTTTCTCTCATGTGTTTTGTTTTATTGCAGCTATGCTGCTAACGGATTGAGGACTTGCGTCGAAGCAGTTTTGCTGGTCTGTTCTTTATTCTTTTTCGTTTTTCCTTCGCATATATATATTTTTTCTTGTACGTTCTTTAATAGACGACTTCCATTTTCGCTATTTCACGGCTTTGAGTGCTTGGTTTCTTTTAAGCATGTACAAGTTTTACTGTTGCTCTGCTATTACGATGATTTAATTACTTGACACCTACTTAATCGGTGGAGACCTAATATTGTAGGTTCGGTTTCGTCCAGTTATACTGCGATTAATATGTCGTCGGGCTAGTCAGATCATGATACCTGATTACGGAGAATGAAACTATACATCTTTCAGTTAATTTAGGATTCTGAAGTTTTGCCACTTTACTGTATTAGATTTAGTGAGATTGGTTCCTTATGTTGCGAATGGACATGATTTTTGCATCTATAATTGATCTCATTACTTAATTCCATTTTGAATCCACCCCAAAGAGAAGCGTGGCGGACTGGACTCTATGATTCATAAATTTTTTGGGGAGAAATCTCTTTGAATGATGATTGAATCTCAATTCAGGAAGCTTTTCTGCTATAAAATTTTTAAATGGACATTTCATCTTGCGATAAACACACTGCTTACTGCATTGTAATTGAAGTGTCCTTTGTTCTTAAATTAGGTTGAACTATTCAAGCATCCTCACTTGTTGCTATTGCAAATACGAAATTCAATTTTCAAGCTCCCTGGCGGTCGCCTAAGGCCCAATGAATCAGGTAAATATGTGCAAGCAGCTGCATTTGTCTAATAGTTGTACTAACGGATATCTTACCGTGGTGGACGATCTCATTTTACAGATATTGATGGCCTGAAGCGAAAGTTGTCAAGGAAGCTTTCTGCCAATGGAACCTCTGATGCATCTGATTGGGAGGTATTACAGTGCTTCAATCTATTTCTTTCTAGTTTTCTACCATGTATGTACTTCTGATTTTGAATGATGGAATTCGAAATTTTCTTCTTTAATGTTTAGGTTGGTGAGTGTCTTGGTATGTGGTGGAGGCCTGACTTTGAAACCTTGCTCTATCCATATTTGTCCAGTAATGTAAAAGGGGCCAAGGTAGTTACTTAGATACAAGCTACTTCCTTTAAACTATGATTATGAGGCGATACATCATTACCAGTAACTCATTTGCTACCTGATGCAGGAATGCACTAAACTTTTCCTAGTCAAGTTGCCAGAGAGTCGAAAATTCATCGTCCCAAAGAACCTCAAGTTGATCGCAGTTCCTTTATGCCAACTTCACGAAAATCAGAAGGTATCCTAACCAAGACACTTTGTGGAAGTATAATTGGTGATATATATTTGAAGTTCTATCTTGCTTTCCTTTAAGGATCAAAAGAAAATACAGTTCAATTTCGTTGAGTCGTGTCAAAACATGGTGCATAATCCAACGACCTGTGAACTTATAGTCTTATCCACCATCTTTGACACAACTTTTCCTTCGCAAATTAATCCTGTCATCTTGCAGACATATGGACCAGTTATATCGGGTGTTCCGCAGCTACTTTCTAAGTTCTCCTTCAACATCATTGAAGCTTAGAATCATCCTATTAATTATAAAAGATGAAGAGCTATGGTCGGTGTGAGCAGATCAGCGAAAGGAATATTATAGCATTATAGAGCTGTCAGCTAACTTGGTATGAATGTTGACAGACCCCTGTATAAAACATGCATAGGAATTGATGGTGATGATTTTGTAAGTATAAGGATATATACTTATTTAGCCATATAGGTCTACATGGTTACTTTATAACATAAGCTTTGAATGAATGATACTACTACATGATTGTGTAAATTGCCGCAAATTCTCTCGACTTTCTTATGCTAAATTGCCAATGATCTGAACTTCGGCCATATGCTACGGGCCAATCTATTTCATTCTCCCATTACCATTAGTTGAGGAAATTGTGTATATATGGTAGTGAAGGTTCCTGTTTATGCGTTATGATGTGTCAAATATATATGTGAATTGTGATTGTGATTCTTATCCAAATAATATTTGTGGCCTTGGAAGCTTTATTGTGATTGTTGCTTGTTTCTGATAGTTTAGATATTCTTGATTTTAGCTCC
>NW_019104606.1:261269-324331 GCF_001995035.1 Momordica charantia
AGTTTCAAGTAGTTAGTTATATTAGCAGAAAATTGAAGAATTATACGTCGTCCGTGACTATTTAGAACTTTATTAATGGAGTATTTAGAACCTCTGCAAGTTCGATCTCTGCCCCTGCACATTATACTAAAATATATATATATATATATAATTACACAAGATTGCAAGTTTAACGAAATGTGGGGTATTTAATATTGAATTGTAGTGCTAAGAAAAAAATTATATATAATCTAAGTCTAACTAAACAGTAAACACGCTACTTGGAATAAAAGGGAGAATTTTCCAAAGCATCACAGTCAATGACACGTGTGAGAGACTTTGACTCAAAATGGAGTAAAAGCAAATACCAATCTCCCTTAAAAAAGTGCAAAACACGTGTGAAACTCACTTGTTCACACCATTGAAGATAAAGCACTACGCTACTAAGGAAGAAAACTAAGAAAATAAAACAGAAAAAAAAGCAAGTCAAATTCGAGGATGGAACTTCTTTTTTTCTCTTACTTTATGTTTAGACTGTATATATAATCCAGTTTCCAATATTTCAGTATTTTTAATTTATTATTTAAAATTTTTCTATTTATTTTTTAATAATATTTTTAAAAGTTTAGACTAAATTAAAAACTATTAAGACATAAAAGAACTAAATTGAATCTTTTAAACAATATAGACTAAATTAAAGAAAATATTAGAGACTAAAGTATATATATATCTCTCTTGCTAACTTACACTAATGTGTATTTATTTCAATTTTTTTTCTTGAGTACAATATGTAGGAGTGGAAGATCGAACTCAATATATGGGTTGAAGATATACGTTAATCACCGCTTAGCTATATTCACTTTTTTTATTGATTTATCAAAAGAAGTATTAAATATTCTATGAAATTGATTACTTCAATAAAGACATTATAAAAATGTAAATTTCTTCCATTTTAAACACGAATTATATTCTAATTTTAATATCTAATTAATAATTTATTTTTACAAAACAAGTTAATATGAATTCCCTCTCAGAATGAGAGATTGATATGAAGGCCTCGTTTGATAAAATTCTTATTTTTTGTTTTATTTTTTAATTTTTAATAAATAAAACTGAAATACATGTCCCAACATTTATGAATTCAAGTGAGATAAAATAATATTTTTATTTATATTATAGAACAAATTAGAAATGAGAACAAGAAATAATAAACTTGCTTTGTTGTTTCCAAAATTTCTATATAATTTTAAAAATATTTCAAAAAAAAAAACTAGAAACGAGAAGCAAGAAATTAGAACATTCCAACTGGCCCGAAGTAATCCAACTTAATATTACTTGAATATATATAAAGATGTTTACACACAAGGTGTTGAGTGGAAGCTTCTAATTAGAAGGTTAGTGTGTATACACATACCATACCACCTTCATTTGTCAAACCTTTCTGTTGGAAAATTGATCAAAGATGATGTGGCAGAGCTTTACTTATTTTAATATATTATATGTTCAAACTCACAATTATAAGAAAATGTAGACTTTATTTTCTCCAACATTTCTATCTTGGTGGTACATCATGAATCCAAAAGGAATGATCACGTCACATTAGACATTCATTAGCATTTTGTAGTACATCATGAATGAAATTAAACAAAAATATATATATATATACACATTGATATAACATGTTATATTCCAATATAATGATCGAAAAGAATATAGAATGTGACCACTCCTTAAACCTTTTATATCTTTGTTAGGTGGTATGATGTTTTTAATTGGTTAAATTATAGGTAATTATAAATTAATGTATATGTACAACTCATCTATAAAGGGATTGTTATATTAACATAATTTACTAATTTATTTAATGTCATTATTGGTTGATCTAATTAACTATGCAACTAAAATCTGCGACAAAAATGAATATGGAACATAAACAAATGAGGATAAAAGATAATAAATTTAGACAAGAACCGTGGTAAAAAAAATTGGAAACAAGTGGAAGAGAAGTCAGCGGTCGTCTTCTTCACGTCGGAGTCCGGTCGCCGCTGTTCCTTTCCCGACCAACCCCACCACACCAACACCCTATCTCATACTCATACTATTATTATTCTTCAAAAATTAAAATAAAATATATATTTTACAAATTAAATTAAATTTATTAATCAAATCGCAAATAATATGTACGATCCCGATAAATCCTTTATGCAAGAAGTAGAACTTCCATTTCACTTCCTTCGAAGACTTCTGTACGACCTGCAACGCCACTGAAATCAAATCCGCCATTGATGAAGAAGGATAGCTCCATGAATCCTAACTTGAAGCTCATTCTACCTCCTCCTCACGAAGCTTCCTTCGCCAAGTTCATGTATTTTGAAATTTCTTCTCTCTCTTCCTCTCTTCCTCTCTCTGTGCGCTGCCAACACATTGGGCTTAATTACGTTTATGGTGTTCGCCATCATTGCAGAACCAAGAGTGGTGCTTTCACGGATGGCGATTTGCTTGTCAATAGAGACGGCGTCCGGATTGTTTCTCACAACGAAGACGAAACTGTACGCAATTTTTAGTTTGTTTCCTTAATTTTCCAACTCTTTCTCCATTGCTAGGGTACTGTTACCAGATGGCTCTCCCATTTCCCCCACCAGCTTTGTCAATTCTGGAATTAAATGTGTTTTTCTTTTATTTTCTCGGAGCTGCATGACACTTTACTTTTGCTCTGTTTGGTACCCGAGAAAATTCAGCTCCATACCTGAAAATCAGATCTAATTGCACTTTTTAATTGTTTCGTGGTTGTTTATTTTGTTGATTGTTCAGCCTCCACCAATAAAGCCCTCAGACAGCCATTTGTCTTTAGCAGATTTAGACTCGATAAAAGTCATCGGAAAAGGAAATGGTGGAATAGTTCAATTAGTCCGACATAAATGGACGAACCAGTTTTTTGCTCTAAAGGTTTCGCTCTCTCTCTCTCTCTTTTCTTTTTTAAGTAACGTGTTGTTGAGTACTTGTTGTATATGTTCTTTAAGTAAAATTTCAAGCAGAATCAAAAGTGTGCTAATAATTTCATTAATATTTGAAATAGTTGATCAGCTAGTTCTGGAAATTCATTTGATGGTGAAGCTGTTGCCGTTCAATTAAAAAAGATGATGTTTCTTTCACCATTGCTTTAGCTAGTGAATACAATACAAGCTTTACGTTTGTTTCTGCCGAACTTGCTTACCCTTGCCTCTATCTAGATTATAGAGTTTTCCTATAATATACCTCTTATACAAAGAACGTCCGTGTTTCCTTGTTTATATCTTGTGTTGGAGTTGAGTTCCTTCTGACGCTTTCTTTCTGATTCAGGTGATTCAAATGAACGCTGAGGAATCTCGTTGCAGGCTGGTTGCGCAGGAACTAAAAATTAATCAGTTGGCACATAACCATTACATTGTGGTCTGTTACCAGATCTTCTATGACAATGGTGCCATTTTCATCATCTTGGAGTACATGGATGGTGGGTCGCTCGCAGATCTTCTAAAACAGGTCAAAACGATTCTGGAGCCGTATCTTGCAGCCATTTGTTACCAAGTAGGGGGAAGTTTAAAGCACGTCCGATTTGTGAAAATCTAAACGAAAAATTTAAAGTTGACGATTTTTTTTTCTTCCAATTAATATAGGTACTCAAGGGGTTAATATACCTTCACCATGAAAAACATGTCATCCACAGAGACCTTAAGCCTTCTAATTTGTTGATAAATCATAGAGGGGAAGTTAAGATTACTGATTTTGGTGTTAGCGCTATATTGGCAAGTACATCTGGTCAGGCAAATTCTTTCGTTGGCACATTTCCTTACATGTCTGTAAGTGACTTAACATGAACCTAATCTCAGTAGCTATTGCTTGGTGTTTGTTCACTGTTTTTGCTTCACTAATGTATGGTATAGCACTCTAATTTCTACTAGTTTCACTGCAACGATTGCAGCCCGAGAGAATCAGTGGGGAAAAATATGATAACAGAAGTGACATATGGAGTTTAGGATTGGTGTTGCTAGAATGTGCAACGGGTCAATTTCCTTACACTCCACCGGACAAGGCTAAAGGATGGGGAAGCTTTTATGATGTTATGCTAGCCGTAGTAGATCATGCATCGCCTTCTGCTCCTGAAGAGTTTTCACCAGAGTTTTGCTCTTTCATTTCTTCATGGTAAACAAGCTTTTGTGTTTACTATTTGTATGGAATTGGTTTCTGCTGTTTTTGAAAGTTGGTTGGAAGACAGGTTTCATATCTCTACCCTAAATTTCTGAAAACACTTTCAAATATGCCCTGTCTGTTTTGGTTTTATATGTTGCTATTTAGGATTCTCTCCTTATCATAAATTGGATTTTTATATTTTGGTCAGCTTACAGAAAGACCCGCAGAAGAGAAGCTCTGCACGCCAACTTCTGGTATAATGATCCTTCTCAAGTTCTTTATTGCCAATGATTGAATTAGAACATGTCAAGTTGGGATCTGAATGCCAATTATATCTTGTTAATTGGATAATTTTTTATTTTGTAAGATGCATCCTTTCATCAAAAAGTTCGAACGCTTTGATGTCGATCTCGCAGCTTATTTCAAAGATGCTGGCTCTCCATTGGCAACATTCTAATGTTATACGGTACCTTGTGATCTCTCATTGATCTTGAGCTTGAAATTCAGCATTTTTTTATTTGAAGCGTGATACACAAAATATTTACTTACTCACTCGTTTTACCCGAGATTCCGTGTATGAATAGTGAGATTTACTTGGTATCTATACTTCATTCAAGTTTCCTTTAAATCTCACTTTTACCATCTAACTTTGGAAAACTTGGTCGCCAGGAGCAGAAGTCAGGCACAGCCTCTTCCACTTTGACATCTTATTCATTCACCCAATGTTTTTTGATATGGCATCAACTTTTGGAAGTGTTTGTGGAGGAAACAGCTGCTAAAAGTTCAAACTTCATAGATGAAATTCAAGAAGCCAATTCATTTGATCATGAGTAACTCACTCCTGATGTAAACTATGTGAAGCTCGTTTTAAAATAGTGTATGTATGTGTGTTTTTTTAAAAGAAAAATATGAGGAATGTGATTAATTGTTTCCACTGATGTAATGGAAATCGTTCTAGGCAGCCATGGGAAAACTTTTGGGTACAATATTTAGTGTTACTTTAATGGAAAATTGCTTCTACTTGCTTGATTTTTTTTTTCTGTTATAGTGTTATTTATAACAACATAAATACATATTGCCTGTCAACGAGTCGACTTAACTTACCTACACTTTGACTAATTTCAGGGAATTAAACACGGAAATTCGCTTGATTCATGATCGGTTAATTGACCTTCAAAAAAGGGAAAAAAGTAAGAAAGAAAAGAGCCTCCAATGAAGTGTATAAACTTTAAGAACATTTGAAGTAGTTTGTAGCACAAAACAATACTATACATTGGGAGATTTTACTATAACTATACAACAAATAATAATCAAGTTGTTCTTTCCTTTGGGGGGAAAAAAGCCATAAGAATGCAAAGCCAAACATTCCAATTCAGGAAGATGGAAATGTCACTCTTGACCTCCATTCCTGTATGGCAGAACGCAGAGTATGGTTTGGAATAAACATAGAATGCTGGAGCTTAAGCTTTGTCACGGGCGATAAGTCATGTTTCTCGAGCCACGCTTTAATCGCTACGTACTCGTAAGTAAACCCATCTGCTGCTATATAAGGATCATTCATTATTTCCTGTGTTTCAAAAAACACAACAAAAAGAACAAACAAGACAATGAGATTGTATGCTCTAAGCTTATGACAAGAACTGATGATAGTGTATGTTCTGAATTCACCTGAAGGATTGGGCAGAAGTAGTGGCTCGGGGGATTGGCAGGACACTTTTCTTCATTTTGACAAGCATCTGCAAAATCAACAAGTCTTTTAAGAACTGGAAGAACTTCAGTATCAAGATCTGGCCTATCCCTGCATCTAAGTTTCAAGCACTTCAGCGCAAGTCGAGCTAGCACTTCGGCTTCAGCCAGAGGCCAGTCAGTAATTGATCTATCTAGAATATCTCCGAGGGAGGAACTTGCGATGGAACTCTCAACAGCGAGAAGAAGACCATGTGGCTGCCGCCCTGTCAACAGCTGCAGAATTGTTACTCCAAGAGCATACGTATCCGACTTTGGTCGGAGGGTGCCAGTTCTCTGATACTCAGGATCCATGTAATGGAGAGTTCCAGCAAGAATGGTGTTTCTGTACTCCGTGACATTGTCGGGCACGATATCGCCAATGATCTTAGCCATCCCCACATCTGAGATTTTGCTTACATAGTTTCTGTCTAGTAAGATATTACCCGGTTTTAGATCTCTGTGAATTATAGGCTCTGGGTTTGAATTGTGTAAAAATGCAAGCCCAGAAGCTACTTGAAAAGCTATTCTAAATCTAACAAACCAAGGCAGTGGAGTTTTTCCATTCCGGAGCAAGATATGATCATCTAGGCTTCCATTTTCCATGTACTCATAGATCAAGCAACCTTGCTCGGGGCAAGCTCCAAGCAGTAAAACCACGTGTGGATGGCGTATTTGGCTCAGAATTTCAACCTGCAGAGATGAGTTCAAGTGACAGAATGAAGATCATCAATGGGATAAAAGCTATTTAGAGTTGGAAACCTTTTGCAGCAAATGATACCTCTTTCAGAAACTCGTCCTTTTTCTCGAGTACGTCGTGTTGAAGAACCTTAATAGCAACAGGGGTATGATCAAGACTGCATCGGTAAACTTTCCCATATCCTCCCTCGCCGATCACGTTAACTTGTTCGAAGAAATTCGTCGCTGCTTCTATTTCAGCTGGGGTATATCTTCTGTACCTCCTGTCATTAGTGAGAAGAGTATCAACAATTTTCTGCTTCTCCACGGACTCCTTTAAGGCATTAAGGTCAGCCAGCTGCCTTTCATAAGCCTCTTTAGCCAGCAAATCTTTTGCCTCTTCCAGCTCCTTCATGGCTTCCAGGTGCTTTGCTTTTTCTTCAGAAGCAACTGTTCTCAAAGCTTGTTCCCTTTCTAAGGCCTCACTCACTCTCCTTGATTCTTCAAGGCATTCAGACGTAAGTGACTGAACCTGCAAAATGAAGCACAAATAAGCATTCGCAGTCACCGACTCCATCTCATATCGAACCGGAGTGCTAACTTCATCCTCTCCACGAAATTCCTTGGAGATTCTAAGACCTTGCCCGTAAAACATAATGGCGGGACCAATAGGATGATCAAACTCTCACCTGCTTTTGAGCATGTACTAGTTCTTCACAAGCTCGTTTGTACAACGAAACGGTGGTTTCTAATTCTAGTTGCAGTGATTCGACTTCAGCCCGCATATCTTCCTGCAATTCAGGACCTTTATTTAAGAACTCACCGGATCGATGCATTGCCTCATTACCACATGAATGGTGACAAAATTCCATCTACAAAACTAAACCAAAGATGGCAGCAAAGCAATGCTCAAAATACAAAAAGAAGAAAAAAAAACCTCCTCAGTCAGAGTACTCAAAGAGTTCAGTTGCTCGGTAGAATTGCCTTCAAGGCTATCACCCCTTTGATGAACATTCGACACTGAAGAAGAAGAGAAAGTTGCAGACGATTGTTCGCTAATGGCACCAGAGCCGCGGTAGTAATCGGTATCACCGAGCATCCACTGCCTCGAGTCTGTTTCTGTTAAATCCAATTTGAAAAACAATATTACATACAAAAATGCGAGTCTTATCTTCAAAACATACAAAATTTGCATAAGTGCTTCCAGCAAACTACCAGTAGATGGAGCAGTAGCGGTTGGTCTTGTGATGACTCTTCCCTTATATATAACATAGATATCAAAAGAAGCAGGAGCAGCTCTCAGAATAGCAGAGGGTACTGAAGGCCCTTTTAGCTTCCTACAGAAAATGATACGCGAATTAACATTACATCACATAGAAATGCTGAAATGAAAAATTATAATTTAGCCTCACAATAATTAACTACCAAATAGAAATAGAAATACCTTGCTATGCAGCTTCTAAAACAAGAACCCAAAACCAAGCGTTTAATCCCAGACTCAGATACATATCTAAGAAGCGCAGTGGCAGGATTGTCATCCTCCAAAACCAAAGTCTCTACCAAAAGAAGAAACTGCACGGTGCCCCAATTCAATTAACCAAAAACCTGGGGGCTAAAATTCAAATTCCAAATTCCAAATTACCTTTTCTCTTCTACATAACTTCTTAAAAGGGGCAAAAACTTGTTCATATTTCTCCTTCACATCGTGAACGTACAGTGCTACCACGTCGGCGTCTAACTCCGACACAGCCACACGATCCCCCACTGTAAAACACAAACAGACACGCCAAATCAAAGATCAACAAATTGGGGCATCCACGTAAATTTCTGCAGTTTATTTTCCCGGGAAAATTTTTAGGTGCGTACTTGGGGTGGGGATGGAGGTGATTTTGGGCATAACGTGAACCAAGATGAAACGATCGGCGGTTGGCAACAGATTCTCGACGGCCCATCTGACGGCGCGTCTGCTTCCGCCGCCGCCGCCCCTTCCGCCATTAACGGCAACCGCCACCGACGTCATTGCCTCAGGAACTCAAACACCACCATCAACGAGTCCAATTCAATTGGATTTTTTTATTTTATTTTTTAACTGGGTTCACTTTCCATTATAATTTCTACAATTTGGAGTCTCAAATTAATTCTGAGATAAGCTGAGCGGTCGTCGTTCTCAGCACTGCCAAGAGTTGACGATTGACTTTTGGGATTCTGTACAATTTTCTGCTTACCTTAATTTCCCAACAAATCCTTATTTTGTTTTATTATTATTATTATTATTATTATTTTGGCGGAGATCCAACGGCGTGCTTATGTGTAGCCCCTGACATTTGAACAAGAATCTACGGCTCTAAATTTGTAAAATGTTTAATTTAATCTTCAAAGTCTTTATACTCTAAAAATATATATTTTTTAATTTTAAATTTTCAAAAGATAATTACTCTTGTCCTTACTATATTTTTTAGATTCGCATTTGCCTCCGACCAATATGGTATTCGAAAATCAAAACCATACTCTTTATTTATTAAAAGTAAGATAAGAATAGAATTAAAATGAAATATAGTTTTCCCTCAAGAAAAAAAGAAAGAAAGAAAAGTTTAAATTTAATTTTTGTTTGACTAGTAAAATTGGGTAAGAAAATTGAACGAATCAGAATTCACACTAAATTTAAAAAATTAGGCATGAAAACGATAAAATAATAGCTTAAAACATACGAATATATATTCATATTTTGAGTACTTTTTAAAATATTTTAAAGTAGGTCAAAATATATATTTTAAAGGTTACTTAAGATTAAATTAAGTTCGACTTAAATAGTTAGGTTATGATTAATTATCATAAATAGTTTAGTTAGGTTATGATTAATTAGCATTAATCTCTTAAATTTTTAAGAGTAAGAAAAATAAACGTGGAAAGAATTTTTTTTCCAAGAAGTGAAACTTAAATGCTTATCACTTTCTTATACTAAAAATTTAACTACAAATCAACATCGAAGTGTTATCTTAGAAGATAAAGAGCAGGAAAATATTTAGCTTCCTAGAGGATGAATTTTATGCTTACTAATATTAAATATTTAACAATCTAAGATGAGAAATATAAAGTGGTGGCAGAAAGATGGATCTTGATAGACCAGTATTTAAATATTGTTCATCGACCATCGTGCCACACACTCATACGACGACATATCGTGTTTCGAAGGTTCCCGCCAGTTAAAAGCGGAAAAAAGAACCGCGGTTTCTAACATCATTCCTGACCGAAACGAACCGTTTCGTCGATGGATAAGGTAGCTTTTTCAAAGAGTCCGCACCAATATTGTTCATACACGTGGCAGCTACGGATGCCCGTTTGAGAAGTCAGTGATTAAAATATGACCATTTAATTTCCCTCCCTATCCCCCAGGCTACAACTTGGAGGTTAAGCTTAGGAGAACGAGAAAGAGAGTTCCAGAGCAAACGGAGGCGACGAAATTTTCACTCTCATTTTCGTTAATCTCGTTTCTTTTTTGTTTTGTTTTGTTTTTGTTTTCTTCAAGCAATTTGATCTCGATTAATCGCCTAAATGCTCGCTTCTTCATGAAAGCCTGATAAGAGAAGTCAACCATGGAATGTATGGGACTCGCTGCTCGGAATTTTGCGGCAATGGTCGCTTCTATTAGCCCTAATTTGGCTTCAACGGGAAGAAGAAGACTCGGGTGGCTATGTAGAACTAAAAGTCGTCAGTTCGGTGTGCACGGTTTGCGTCGGCGTTCGATGCTAGTGATGGCCAGTGCAGGAAGCGAGAGTTGCATCGTAGTGAAAGAAGGATTTGCCGACGAGGAAGATTACATTAAGGGCGGTGGCTCTGAGCTTTTGTTTGTTCAAATGCAGCAGAATAAGACGATGGATAAGCAGTCGAATCTCGCCGACAAGGTTCGGCCAACTCTGTGGCGATTCATACTATTTCATCCTGAACTTTGACTATTTTCTTTTCATCAGCATAGTTGTCATGTAAAAATTAACTGATCATTCTATCAAGAATAAATTAAATGATCAAATTCATATGAACTTGTTTTTTAATTGTTCTTGGGATTAGTGCAACTTTAATATAATATGCTTCTACTCTTCAGTTTTTTTGTGCGATATTATATAAATTAATTGATTAAATTCAACCTAATCTTAAAGCTTAAGTTTATGGGGGTTCTAAGAACTTTATATATATTATATCTTTTGGGCCTCTATAGATCAATTAAATTGTGTAATTATATCTGACGCGGTCAGTTCAATGGAATTAATGTCTTTTTGTATAAATAAACTTCCTGTCGTTTCAATCTTTGATGCAGCTACCACCAATATCAATTGGAAATGACGTACTGGACTTGGTTGTTATTGGTTGTGGTCCTGCTGGTCTTGCTCTGGCTGCGGAATCGGCTGCATTGGGATTAAAAGTTGGACTTATTGGTCCAGATCTGCCTTTTACAAATAACTATGGCGTGTGGGAAGATGAATTTAAAGGTATGTTGATGCATGCTGCTCATTGTTTTACCAATGTGTAGGACTGCACTTGGCTTTGTTCAATCTTAAACTATGCTCATAACTCTTTCCCTTCGTCTATTCTCCCCTATTTCCTTTTGAAAATTTATGTTATCCTAACCAGACCATAACATCTTTTCCTTTTACCTTCAAATATTTGCATGGTTAAATCACCACTAAACCTGATGTCCATCACGTGTGAGCTCGGATTTAATTCACGAAGCCAACATGTGAGCCATTAATATTAGTTGGAGAGGAAATGACCCGGCAAAGCTTTTAATCCAAGACCTCCTAACACCATGTTATATCATATCGCTGCCAAATTAAAGACTAAAAAGAATTAAGTTGATAAGCTATGTATATTTAAATCTCGTATTCGGAGAACAAAATGGTACCAATTAGTTTACAATGTAATGTTGTTCCTTCAAATATCAAGGTCATGCCATTTATTGCATCTAGTGTAGGTCATCTTTAATGTCTGGATGGGGCCAGTAGATTCTTTACCATGGTTGGACTCCAACCTACACTTTCATCTAAACTATTATTTTTCAACTTTGCAGATCTTGGGCTTGAAGGGTGTATAGAGCATGTATGGCCGGATACAGTCATATATCTTGATGACAAGGATCCTGTTCTTATAGGCCGTGCATATGGACGTGTTAGTAGACATTTGCTCCACGAGGAGCTGCTTAAAAAGTAAAAATTATGATTTTTGTTACAATACATTTCACGATTAATTCATACATTTGGACATTGTATAATGTATTAATTTCCGTAGGTGTATCAAGTCAGGTGTTTCATATCTCAACTCCAGAGTGGACAGCATTGTTGAAACTACCACTGGTCATAGCCTTGTAGCCTGCGAACATGATATTTTTGTCCCGTGCAGGTAAGATAGAATTCTCTTATTTACATGTTGTTAGCCTCAATATGTAGTATTTGAGGTCGCTTACATTTATTATTTGTTCCTTTTTAAAATATTATAATCTGTATTGTAGACTCGCAACAGTTGCATCAGGAGCAGCTTCCGGTAAACTGCTGCAGTATGAGGTGGGTGGCCCGAAGGTATCTGTCCAAACAGCTTATGGTGTGGAGGTCGAGGTAGGACTGTCTTTTCTCTCTCTTTTGATGACTTATATAAAATATGAAAGAGATGTTAATATTGATTGTTATGCGATTTTAAGGATGAATAAACCACCACTCAACTCAAAAGCTTAAGTTGATGGGTTGAGGAAATTTAATTCATTTATGGATATCTAACATGCGATATAGGCACTACTTAAGTTTGTTAATTATTATTGGAATATTGTATGAAACTCTAAGATAGTTTGTTACCAGGGACATATTGGAACCATTAAATAATTTATATATATATAAAGCATTAAATATACCATAACTTGTCAATTTTAAGTTTCTAAGTTTATTGGTGATTGGGAGCAAATTTCATCAATATTATTCTCTCTAATTGACATGAATAGTTCAAGTTAAATTGCTGTTCTTTTTGTTCAACATGAATTTAGTCTGCAATGCGAAGGCACATTTAGAATAACACTTTAGTTTTACCAGACCCATTATTTGCTCTCCAGTGTTATTTCCTCAACAATATAATGCTCTGTCTTAACATGGAAATGTCTTCTTTCTGTGTTGATAACAGTTCTGTCCATCTGTATGACCGTTTCAGGTGGAAAACAATCCTTATGATCCACGCCTTATGGTTTTTATGGACTACAGGGACTACGCAAAGCAAGAAAATTCATTAGAAGCACAATATCCAACATTTCTTTACGCCATGCCCATGTCTCCGACAAGAGTATTCTTCGAGGTCTGCACGATGTTTATAGTTCGTCCTTGTATTTTATTTTTCTCAAAATCATGATGATTTACACTTGGAAATTTAAAATTTGCAGGAAACTTGTTTAGCTTCCAAAGAAGCTATGCCATTTGATCTCTTAAAGAAAAAACTTATGTCAAGATTAAAGACTATGGGGATCCGAATTATGGAAACATATGAAGAGGTACTCTTTGCTAATGATGTCCATTGCATTTGTATGTCAATCCTTTACAGCATTTTACTATTTGATTTATCCCTCCTTACTTCTCTTTCAGAAAAGTTGGTGAGGTGGGCGTTCAAGTGTATGTCTGTTTTTTTCCCTCTTTACTCCTAACTATCTTCCAAGAGTCAACTAGGAAGCAAGGGTAGAGTCAGGAAAAGACGGAAAGTATATAAACTAGTTTCCCTCTAGTTTGCAGCTCTAAATTTTTAGAATTAAAAAGTTATACCCCTCTTTAGGAAAATATGCTCTGCCCTTGCTAGGAAGTAATGTTAAGTGAAACAGACATGAAACCAACACCCTTCCAAATAAGATAGAAGACACAGATGAAATTGAGCTTTCATAATCAACCTTCCTACTTTCTTATCAGAGAATTTTGGATCTCACCCTTCTTTTCAGGCTTTTATGGATCTTATTCTTATTGTTGTATGTTCAGAACTTGTGTATATGAAGTTCTACCATCTGTATACTGTGGATGCGAATGATGCTTTTGCATTACTTTACACCTGTGACCTGACGTTGAATTCTGTGTTTTTCTTTCGTTATTGATAGTTGGAGAACTTGACTTCAATCTTTAATCCCTTGTAGAAAAATACTGGGGGGGTGGGGGTTGGTTTCAATGGTGTAATGTTAGTTGTACACGCACTCAACCAAGTAGAACCGGGTAAATTTCCACTGCTATTGAAAGATATTAGATGGGTTGAATATTATCACTTTGTGAAGTAATTAGTCATTTAAGAATCCGGTTTCCTCAGAAGCCAGTATTACACATGACATGAAACGCTCCTCCTTTCTTAAAATCCCATTACTTTGTTGCTTATTACATATGCCGATTAGTTATCTTCTCGCGTTTCAATTCATCAGCTTCTGCACACCTGGCTATTCTTGTAAGTTATTATTTAAACCAGTAAAAGAATGAACAGGACATAATTTTCCATGTAGGAATGGTCTTATATTCCAGTCGGTGGATCCTTGCCAAACACAGAGCAGAAAAACCTCGCATTTGGTGCAGCTGCCAGCATGGTGCATCCAGCCACAGGTATTAAAAAAGCAAGCTGAACATCTATATATCGAATTATCAATCTAAAAAAATCTTATATACTTCATTCATCGCGCAGGTTATTCAGTTGTTAGATCTTTGTCCGAGGCTCCCAAATATGCTTCTGTTATTGCAAGCGTTTTGAAGCAAGGAACGCTAAAGGATAGTCTTGCTAGTGGAAGAAGCTATGGGAATATCTCAATGCAGGGTAGATCTATTTCAAGGAGCTTATTCTATTTTGTACATTTCTTCTTGCAAGTAACTTTCAGTGTTTATAAATTTATGTTCTGTTACAGCTTGGAACACTCTTTGGCCCCTAGAAAGGAAGCGCCAGAGAGCATTTTTTCTCTTTGGGCTTGCACTGATTGTTCAACTGGATATTGAGGGCATTCGAACGTTTTTCCGGACTTTCTTCCAATTGCCGGATTGGTATGGTCATCTTCCTCCTAAGATTATGATATCCACTTCTGTAGTCTGTTTTGTTGGGGTTGCAAAGTATGCAAACAAAGTCTCACATTAGTATAGGAAAAGAGTAGAGAGTGATCTACGTTAGTAAGGGAAGAGAGTAGAGAGTGATCCATGTTATATAGATGAGGACAATTATCTCTATTGGTATGAGGTCTTTTGGGTGAAACCAAAAGCAAAGCTGTGAGGGCTATACTCAAAGTGGGCAATATCATACCATTGTGGAGATATTTGGGGCACCGTTGTCTTTTAACATATTTTTCTGATGCTGAGACCTTTAATAGCCCGGTACTTTTTAGCTTATTGAGAAAAAACTGGTAGTTGCTCAACATGGAGGCTGCTGCATCTACGTTGCTAGTTTTTAGTAGACTCAACCTGATTCTAATTAGATCAACTGAAAGTTGGGTTTTCGAATTTGCAGGATGTGGCAGGGATTTCTTGGGTCTACATTATCTTCAGTAGACCTCGCAGTTTTCGCCTTGTATATGTTCATCATTGCTCCAAATGATCTAAGAATGTGCCTGGTTAAGCATCTTCTTTCTGATCCTACTGGAGCAACCATGATAAGAACATATCTCACACTAGCTTGAACTTCCCCATTTTCCTCCTCTTATGTAACTACACAATGTTTAGATTCCCCGAGGATCGAGCCTGACAGGTATTGTTTCTTACTGGATCTTGCTATGTTATATGTAGTGTACTGTGTACATTTTCAATAATCTCTTCCATCTCTCCGCCCTTAGTTTCCCTACGAATTCCCCACGGAAAGTTTAGCAGGACAGGAATTCAATGGACTTATTCTCGAGCGTTGAGTATACAGATGCAAGTTTATACCATCTAAAATAGGGAGAATGGTTGAGATGGAGTAATAACTCTGCATGTTTTATTAGTATAACAAACGTGGGGATAGAGTGTTAAACGTTTGACTTCTATAAAAGGAATTAGATATCTTAACGAACACCCTCCAAACAATCCAATCGAATCACAAATTTCTTTACATGAAGTCTCACTACCAAATGAAGAGCCTCCTGATAAAGAGGTGAATTCCTCGTCTGTATCTTGTGAAAATTAAATTGTTACAACATTACATGTTAGGTAAGAAAAAAATTGGACAACTAGAAAAATAAAATCCAAACATTTTGGAAAGTGATCAAGTATATATTAATTTTGGAATGGAAAATTCAAATCGATTCGAGGTAAACGACAAAAGATTTGAACGTATGACTTATAAGTGGAGATATCAACTCCCTAATCACTTAGACTATATTCTAAATATGTCCACAACTATGCTAGAAAAAATAATCATCTCAATATGCTTGATCTTATATAAGTTTTTATTAGAAAAATAATAATAATAAAAGAAGCAACCACCAAATTTGGCCATGGTGGATGATGAAAAGTTAGTTATTCGTAACAAGTCTACAAAAAGTCTGTTTACTGTCATTTTATGGTTGTTAGATAAAGTCAAATATGATGAAACTATATTTAATTACACCACATAGTCCAAGACTCTGCCCAACAAGTTAAATGTTATCGTACAATAATATCAAAGTCTCAATTTTATAAAATAAGAGAAAAATAATTGGATAAATTACGAATTTAGTCTATAATTTAGACTAAAGTTTGAATTTGATTCTCATGATTCTTAAAGTTTAAATTTAATAATCATGAGTTAAGTTTATTTTCAATTTGATCCCTATAATTTTAAAATTTTAAATTTAATAAATCTAGTTTGGGATTAGTTTCAATTTGATCGTCATAGTTTAGTTAAATCTCACGAGTCATTCATAATTTTTTTCTAGCAAGGAAAATTACACATTAAAGCATCACAAATTCATATTGAACTATAATATCCATACTAGTTTGGAGTATGAGAACTCCACTCCTCCATCAAATCTTCTTTTGTCACCCGTTTGCTACGACATGCGCCACCGAATATGCACCTATGCTGATGTGCGACATTGATGCAACTCTAATTCCTTATGTGTTTTGTCTTGCTTCCTCTATTAGTCAAAACTATTTCAGTCAAATCTACTCGTTGTCATTGAAGAAGCTAGATCGTAGCATGAGAATTTGATTCTAGGTGAATTGGATAGTGATTTCTTCGTAGTATAGCTTTCAAGCCCTCACAACCATTTTCAGGTATCAAATATCTCTTTTCTCTCCGATTTGTTTACAACCCGCTCTGATTAGTTCCCCTTTCTCGTTTCTAATGATCCATCCCAACCCCCTGACACCTCGTTTATCTTTCCATGTTGTATCGGTGTTCAATTTCCATTAATTATTCAGAGGAGGGTTCTATAGAGACATCACATTATCATTCATTCATAAATTATGTTTTATCCGTTTGAAAACCTCACCTATTTTCTTGTGTAGTCCTAGAAAATAGGAAGTTATCCCAAATAGAAAGTTGCTGCATGAGAGAAAAAGTAAATATGACGATGATGATTTTTTTGTGAAATGTGATTAAACCATAATGATTAAATTGAAAATTATTAAATCATATAAACTAAGTCAAAACTAAGCTCAATTAAAATTGGTCTAAAATGAGTAAAAATTCAGATTGGCTTAAGGCTTATATTTAGATTGAGGATATTTTTGTATGACATGATAAATCTAGGACATAGGGATGTCAGATTCTGCGTCCCTCTACCAGAACCAGGAGTAAAATAAATGAATGCAATAAGGCGCTGACGCTGACACTTCCATTCGTCCGTCACCACGTCGCGAAATTTGCCATCTCTCGCATCTCTAGATTCTTGACATTTCTCTGAACGACTTCAAATCGCTCTTTGCCTCTCTCCTTCTGCCTTCTAATGTGAATCAAATCTCTCTCTCTCGCGTACTCCTTTTTCGTCTTGATCGGATTCTCTCTCTCGCTGGCTTCGCCTTCACCGCCTAACCTCCAGTTCACCGACTATGTAAGTTCTTTCCCGCTCTTTCTGTTTCTACTGTTCATGCGCGCGGTTGATTCGTTCGCTAATTTTTGTTCATCTTTCCTCTACCTCTATTTCGCCTTTTCTTTTTACAAGAATTTCTCTCATTCCGTCTATTGTTGTAGCTGTGTTCTCTTCTCTGATGGCGATCGCCGATACGCTTGAGAGTACAACCGCCTCACCTAGCTCTTTAAGCGAATTGGATGCCAACCGCTTCGTTCGTAGGCGACCGAGTGCTACCACCGCCGTACCGGAGTCTGATACAATTTTGAGACCGAACACTAGTGAATGTGACAATTTGCTTCCAGATGCAGGTGTTAATGCTTTATCGGCTGCCAAGAGACGCGAGGACGATAAGGATCGAAATGACGCTGTTGAAAATCTGAATCTAATGGAAACGGAAAAGGATCCTGGTGATAAGTCCGAGAGTCGAGGCGACGCGAATTTTGATGTTTCCGCTGTGAAATTTGCTTACCGGCCTTCGGTTCCGGCTCATCGGCGAGTAAAGGAAAGTCCTCTAAGCTCTGATGCGATATTCAGACAGGTAGGAAAAAGTTATCGGTTAATTTTTATCTTGATACCGCACGTACATCTGTTCTTCCTGTTCGGAACTGCATAGCTGAAATATTAAACAGCTATCCGAAGTCGATTTTCCGTTTCATAAGTGAATTTATGCTTAGGCCGACTGCTTGTCGAAGAAAATCTTCCGAGACGGAATGTTTTGTTCGAGCAACATTTTGATCATCTTGAATTGTCATCGAAAATACTTTACTCGCATGAAACTATGGTTAACATGCCGTGTTATTTCTGGCTTAGATCCGATGGTTGATGATTATATAATGCACACAATTTTATTATTTCAAATGGCAGAGCCACGCAGGTCTGTTCAACCTCTGTATAGTAGTGCTTGTTGCAGTTAACAGCAGACTGATCATTGAGAATCTTATGAAGGTCTGCCTCCTCTAGCCTATTCTTGTATTTTTGGCGTCAACTATGTAGAACAAGTGAAATTGGCTCGTTTTCGTTTCTTACCTACTTCCATCAATTTTTTGTTATTTACGTCATTTCTGGGAGAGTATTTTTTGCTTAGGTTTAATGTAATTTCTGTTTCCCCCCTGTTTGGTATACTTTTTGCAGTATGGTTGGTTAATTCAAAGTGGTTTTTGGTTTAGTTCAAGATCCTTGCGAGACTGGCCACTTCTAATGTGTTGGTAAATTTCTTATTGTTTCTTTTGCTACTCCAGTAAGATGTATGAGCTCTTATTATTTAATTAAATATATGTATTTTTAATTATTATCTGACATAGCACTGCCTTACTTTCCCTTGCAGCCTTTCTCTCCCTGTATTCCCCCTTTCTGCTTTTCTTGTTGAGAAGTTCGCAGTACAGAAATATATATCTGAGCCTGTAAGCTTTTTAGTTAACTCTATGCGGAACTCTTTCTCATTTCTTTACTTTCCTTTATCTTTTTTAGGACTGTAAGCGTTTCTTTGGATGGATTTCAACTGTATATATGATAATTTGATGGATAACAGGCTGAAATTGCAATTGCAGGTTATTATTTTTCTTCATATTATTATTACCACTGCTGCAGTTCTGTACCCAGTTTTTATGATTCTCAGGTAAGTTATGGTTTCCTTCGCACATTTGGCACTTTTTTAGGAGGATGATCAACTGAGTGACGTTGGATCATTTCTTATTTTTATTAATAGATTGTTACTTAATGTTTTAACATGTTGAAAATGCTTATATAAGTTAATTTTTTCTAACGTTAACACAGAACCTTTTGGGGAGGTAAAATTAACTATTCTGACTTTAATCTGACTGTTCATTATGTATGTTTTATGCATAGCTCTTTTGAAATTTTTTTTTCAGAATAGTGTTTTAAAAACAGGTCCAAATTGCTTGATGAGAAAATAGAGAAAACCTATAATCTAGCTACGAAGTCTGACTTTCAAAGATACATAAAGATGGAAACACCTTGTTACTTTATTATTAATATTCTCGCTATATACTCCATAATTAGGATGTGAGCAAGTTGGCATTAATTTCATAGCAGTCTTCTATGTTGGAAACTGTAATTTCTGAATGATTCTATAGAATTTTATTTGCAAACTCTCTCCCGCTCTCTAGATATTCTGGAGTATGTAACCTACTGTTTATCTATGGGAATGATGATAGATTCAATGATCTTACATGAATATGGAAATTGGAAAGCTGAGTCGCAAAGCATATGATTTGATTTAATGACTTAAAATTGTGCAGGTTTGACTCTGCTGTTTTATCTGGTGTAACTTTGATGCTCTTTGCATGCATTGTCTGGTTGAAATTGGTTTCGTATGCTCATACAAATCATGACATGAGAGCAGTTTCCAAATCAGTTGATGAGGTAACAATCTGGTTCCCTTTCATGGGTTCTTGAACAAAGTATTTCTGTGCGAAAGAATGTTCCAGAAGCTGTTTAGAGTTCTTAATAAATTATTAGCTTTAAGTTAGTGTTTTATTTGATCATTATTATTGTGAATATTTTATTTCTTTTTCAAAACAATATTTCTAATTTGAGTTGTTTGAAAGTTTACAACTGGCTGTATTTGAGTGGATGGCTTGTTTTAACTCTTTTTGAAGGTTTACTCATGTTTCTCATTTTTGCAAGGATTAGAAATATGTGCTCTCCTTGTATCACTATTTCTGCCTGATGTTTGATGATTTGGTATCTGTCTGTTCTAATGTCATAAAGTTGTTTCCTTAGGGAGATGTCTTGCCTAGTTCCCTGACCTCGGACTACCCTCACAATGTTAGTTTCAGGAGTTTGGTCTACTTTATGCTTGCTCCGACATTATGTTATCAGGTATTTTATCAAAAAGGAAATATTTTGAAGATTTTGTTAGGTGCATGAATCAGCTACTACTTCTCATATCTAGATAATTGCTTATTCATATTTCTATTTACTCAATGTGATATGATTTTTATCTGTTGACGGCCATTTTGTGCACTGTCCTTGCAGCCAAGCTACCCACGAACAGCACACATACGAAAGGGTTGGGTGGTTCGACAATTTGTTAAGTTAATAATATTCACTGGGGTTATGGGTTTTATTATTGAACAGGTATATTGCCTAGTCTTAAATCTTAATAGTTCCCTAGCTCCGTCTTATTTTCTAAATCTTCATAAATTGATGGAAGTTTAATGTGCTTTTTTTCTTTTATGATCTTACAGTACATAAATCCTATTGTCAGAAATTCTCAACATCCGTTAAAGGGTAACCTTTTGTATGCTACAGAGAGGATCTTAAAGCTTTCTGTGCCAAATTTATATGTTTGGCTGTGCATGTTTTACTGCTTTTTCCACCTATGGTACGTATCTTAAACATGATAAAACATTTTGGATGAAATTATTTGTTTGAACTTCTAAATTACAAAGTATGGTTTCACCTGATAGGTTAAATATATTGGCTGAGGTTCTTTGTTTTGGAGATCGAGAGTTCTACAAGGACTGGTGGAATGCCCAAACAGTTGAAGAGGTTAATATATGCCCAGTGAAAATATGTTTCTTACGTTTTCTTCACCTATTCCCTTTTCTATGAAGATGTATTTAACTATTTGTCTTGATTGTGTGGATCTTTCCTTTGGCTCCATGGCTGCAGTATTGGAGAATGTGGAATATGGTATGTTCCTCAGTCCATATTCTTTCAAAGCGATTTTCTTCTCAACTGTGATCTATGATAATTTTAGTCTCGATATACTGAAATCAGGCATCGTTCTTACGTTGTAATGAAAAGAAACAACTCACTAAGTCAACAAATTATTTTTGTCCTTACACTGTTAATTTTTTATATTTTTAGTTTGTAATGGTTTCTAGTTTCTCTTCATGAGTTCATGGAAAGAAAAAAAAAAGAACTTTCTAGTCTATTTTGGTCGTGCTTTAGTTGTATTCTTTTTGTCAGTCCTGTTAGTACTTAAAAAATACTAGTACAACATGTACCAACTTATTTCCCTCTTATGATATTCTATATCCAACCAGTAATAATATTTGAAATTAACCGTGCATAAATGGATGGTTAATTGTCAACTGATTTGACTTCTATGAACAGCCTGTCCATAAATGGATGGTTCGCCACATCTATTTTCCATGCCTAAGAAATGGGATACCGAAGGTACTTTGTGCTATTTTTATTCTCACCACATCTATTGCAAGTGTCTTTCAGCAGATAACTATGTAGTGTCATCTTCATGTATTGATGTTCCTCAATGCATGTTTAACATATTGGCCTTCAAATGTTGATTTCACCCTTTACTGATATGGTAAAATGATGCATGGGAATGTTTAAATTGAGAAGTACTTCCAGCTCCTTCCCCTGTTCTTGGTGGATAAGGATGAGTTGGTTTCATATGTTTACCAAATACATGGAGATGGTTATCTAATTTATTACTTTGATGGAGATAATGGTATAGGCTATTGAAAAAAGGAAAAAAAACAGACACCTTGATGGTCTTAGTAAGCTCAGAGGCCACAAGATGGTTTCATATTAATAAATCAGACCAAGGAATTCTGGCATCTATATATCCAATGTGATGACATTGAACATGATATTTAAATGGACTATATATCTTCTTTTTATATTTGATTGCTGACAATTTGGGACATTTCTTTGCATCTTTGAGTTTTCTTTAAAGAAGATGAATTAGGCACGACACAACCATTTCTGCAGTATTTTTTGCTTGCACAGAATATTGCTCACCTTTACCATGTGATTTCTCCTTTCTCAATATGATAGCCTATGGTAAAAAATGAATAATTATTATATGAAAAGGAAAACTTGTCTTTTGAAATTGAATGTCGGGCATCCTGCTTTCTAAACCGAAGTTTTGATTTGGTGAATTGGGTTGGGGTAGTATCTACATCAGGTTCCTCTCGTCTCATCTCTGACCAAAATATTGTTGGCTAATTGCAGATCTGCCACAATCAACTTAAATGTCTCACTTTGTTCTTCTTTGAGATATTCATCTTAATAGATACTTGGCCATCTGTCAATTTCATAACTTCATCTCTGAAAATTTTTGCATGAACTGTTTATTAAATTAATGAACTGTTGTATAGAAGAATATTTGTAATAAATGCTCTATCTTCTCTTACCAAACATATGCAGGGAGTTGCAATCGTAATTTCATTTCTAGTTTCTGCAGTATTCCATGAGGTATAAACTTTTCACTTCCTTTTCATTTTCTCGGTATTTTTATTTCCTAGCTTCTCTAAACCTTTGTTATGCTTTACTAAATTTCTGGCTTGTGGAAATGAGGGAAATTTTGTTTGTATTTATACACTGATTAAATGATTTGCAATGAAGGGTTAACTCTTTTGTAATAAATTTGAGTTAAAAACTGCATTTTTTGTGATTATTGAGCTTATGTGCCATCATGCCAACCATTTCGATTGCATTTCAGCAAGCTTTTAAAGGGTGGTATGAATTGCTTTGCTATGCTTTTCGAAAAATCTCTTTGATGGGCTTGTTCTACATTAAGTTCAAATAAAGAAAAGGGGGAAGGAAGGAGTGGTGATGATTTTTACGTCAATCCTGAAAAATAGAACTGTGTCCTCCATGTCAATTTAAAATCGTGATGTTGCATTTGGATGTATTTTAATTTGTTATGAGCTATGAAATTGCCCTATACTTTCCCCTTCAAAACTTTGCTGCCCAATATTTCTAAATTCTAAGTGGTTTTCAACCCTTGATTCCTGGTAATTTTTATTTATCTTTTTCTTTTTAGGCAAATAATGGTGTCATGTTTACCAGAAGTTTGACGACGTGTTCTATTTAATTAATCTAGTGTTATTATTTATGCAGCTGTGCATTGCTGTCCCTTGCCACATGTTCAAGCTCTGGGCTTTCATAGGAATAATGTTTCAGGTCAATAGTTTCTCATAATTTTATGAAATTTTCATTTGATGGACGTGAATTCTCTGGTCCCACTATTTTTTTCTTTGCATTTTCTTTGAACTTTTTTCTTGCTTGATGCAGATTCCGCTGGTTTTGATAACGAATCACCTTCAAAATACGTTCAAAAACTCTATGGTATGCCAAGTTTCTGTTCCTAGAAATATCCAATTGTACATAGGTGTAGTATATATTAGGATTTGGGAGGAAAATTAAATCGACAAGCCTGAAAACCGAAGTAAGTTTTAACAAGGTGTCAGTTTCAGGTATGGGTCAATAATATGTCCTTGATTATAATTGAATAAAGTAAATTAAATAGTTATATAGAGTGCATTGATAAGAAAATGATTTACTGTATTGACGGCTATGGCATTAGCTAGGTGAGGTGAATGGGGTTTAGTTATTATTTTGATGTTGTAGTGTTTGAATGGTCAGGTTGGAAACATGACGTTCTGGTTCATATTTAGCATTCTTGGTCAACCAATGTGTCTCTTACTATACTATCACGACTTGCTCAACCGCAAAGGGATCGACTAAGCTACTCTCTAATTTACGTATGTGGCTGTGGCTCAACTTCCTCTACTTTCTGCGCGGGTAAACATAGCGATCCCACCCTTTTCCATTCCCTGCTGCCTCCCACAACTTCTTTTGTACTTTTTGAGATGCAATGCTATGTTTTCGTCAAGTTTCATGCTATCTATGTAAATTCAATTAGGTTTATTTGTTATTTTTTTATTATGTATATTCCACATGACTTCGACCGGAGCTTCTTTTACAAAACACAAGGGCCACCACGACCAGCATGCAACACAACTCAACTACTTAAAAAAGTCAAAAAAAGGTTAAAACCCAACTTTCCATATTTTGACAAGAAATGAAATAAAATGGAGAAACTTGGAAGCAAAATATACACATTTCCAATGGTTGGGTAGATTATGTTCCAATACGAAAGAAGCAACTAATTTCACAAGTTTTTGTTTTCTTTGCCTGTTTTTGGTGGAATGCACGTAGTAATGTAATGAAAATAGTGGCACCAATCACTGAACGTGGACTTTACATAACAAATCCCAATAAAGCCATGAGTGGGTTGTTGTCTGTCTAAATTAAAGGCCGTTTTTTTTTTCAGAAGACGAATCCATAAATGGAGTACGTTGGTTGGAAATCACACCACCACCCCTTAAATGAAGGTGACAATATCTCCTTCCTATTCTACAGCATAGCATTGTCCCACACCAGAAAATTCTTGTACAACTGAACTGAACATAAAGAGCGCCGAGGTGACCTGCTCTAATAATCATTCTCCAATTGCAGCCCTTCGATTCCCTTCAAAGCAGAGTCATAATTCTTTACATGTCCAGTGTGCCTTCCGGATGCGCTGCGCTTGGGTTCTGCCGGTCCAACTGGTGGACTTCTCTGCACGCTTATGCTCTTATGCAATGCCCCAGGACTAGCATCGGTTGTTCGAGAGCGGTGGTGATCTGATTCGCTTCCAATATAAGGATCCCGGCTACTCGATACAGCAGCCCGTCTTGATGATCCACTCGATCGCCCCACAATATTAGAGCCTGAAAACTGCATAGTGCACAACTTGGGCGTTAGTTGGCTCAAGCAGCAAATGGAAGTTAAATTACATACAGAGCCTAATAATCTAAATTCACATTCTCAATGAGTCGAGAGAAAACAAAGTACAATTGAAAGACACGCAAAGAACTGTCTGCTCCAATTTTAAAATTCTAGCAGCTTGAATTGAAAAATTGAACTCTTATTTTTAGTTATCGGTTATTTTTAGTTATTGGTTAAAAAACATGCTTGGTCCCTATACTTTCACTAAAATAACAATTTAGTCCCTGAACTATAGTTGATAACGTTTTAGTCCTCGTACGTTTCCTAAAGTAACAACTTAATCCGTCCCTGTAGTTTAAAATAATTTAAAATTTGTAACAACTTAGTTCCTATCATAAATTTTTTTATTAAAATTAAGTGTCAAATTTTATCATATAAAAATTTAATCTTTCTAATTCATAAACATATTTGATCCCTCTTTAACTTATCAATCTATACATACAAAAAAAACTTAACAATGATAAAAACTAAATAGTTACCAACTTTAAATTACAAGAACGAAATTATTACCTATTAAAGTTTAAAGACTAAATTGTTATCAATTCGAAAGCACAATGATTAAATCATTACAAATTAAAATACAGGGACTAAAAGTAAAATAATTTTTTAACCTTAGTTATAGTCTACAGCTATTTAGTTATTAGCGTGCATACTATAATTTGAAAGCTTTAAAATTATTTAATAATTAGAGCGCCAGTATGGTCATAATGACAGATAACTTTGGTCCCGCGTGCTCAATGGACAGTAAACCAGGTAATAAAATTTGAACTCCGACATTAGAAAAACAATGCTTTCATTTTTAATAAAGTGAATATATGGTTTTCTCGAGAGAGATAAAAAATCAAAATTAAATGATTAGTGTGAGTCAGAGTGAGTGATTTTGAAAAAAAAAAGGTTTAAGAATAATTGATTTTCCAATACCTTAAAATTTTTAAATGATTTAATGTTTTCCTAAAATCAGTTTTTTAACTTCCCAATGGAAATGGAAGTGATTTTGGCAATAGCGGGAGTGATTTTAACAACATACATAGAATATCTTCTAAGTCAATATTCAATTATGGATGTATAAAATAAGAGTATGAAATGGTAGATTAAATAAGGTAGAGTCAAGAGCGCATGTAAACATACCACTGCGTCTTTAGGGAGTGCAGTATCATTGGCAATTGGACTCTTCTGTTTTGCAAAAGTCCCAGAATTCATAGCCAGCCCGGATACCCTCCGCCTAGATGAATCCATCAAAGACAACCCAGCTAGTTGTGCCTCCTCTCCACCTTTAAGTCAAAAGGTCAAAGGGACAAACAAGAAGAAATTCAACAAAAAAAATAAAAGAAGAAAAATACCTGTCGGCTGTCTATCAGCACTAGCTATTCCAGGAGGGATTCCGGAACTGGTTCCAGCACCGGCACCCTAATAGAAGAATAAGTACCATCCATTCAGTACTGGTTAAAAGAACACAATAAAAGAATGCCACAAATAAACTAACTAGTGCACGGGTTGGAGGAGTGGCCAGCTGTGACTGCTGATACTTTAAAATGGTCCAGTCAAACACATAATCAAACTGGAAACCTGTAGCAAAACAAACAACAACAAAAACACACATAGTATTTATTCTAACAACATACCATTTTAGAAACAAGAAAAAACAGTGCAGTTGCAAATTATAAAGATATTCGAACCTTCACGTATGAAGAGATCACGGAATATTCTTTTCAGATAAGCATAATCTGGCTTATCATCAAAACGTAGCGATCGGCAGTAATGGAAATATGACGCAAATTCTGATGGATAACCGCGGCATAATGCCTATAAGACCATTAAGTCCTTTTAGACAGAGAAGAAGTGTTAAGAATGCTCTATAAGTTACATTTAAAAACAACTTGCCTCAATAGAGGTAGATACTTTCTTCTCACTAATTTTCTCATACTTCTGTTTCTTAGTTCCTGCTTTCAGTCCCTGCCAGGGAAGACTGCCAGAACAGATAATGTATTACTAAATTAACTCTTTTTTCGGATTGGAAACAAGGATGTATTACTAAATTAACAAGCCTCGGAAAGCTATATTTGATGCTGTATTCATGATAACAAAAACAAAGTGGTAAAAACTAATCACCTTCCTCTTAAGAAGTACATAAGGACATAACCAAGAGACTCCAAGTCATCCCTTCGACTTTGCTCTGCAATCCAGATGGTAGATTGTCAGTAAAGAGGAAGGTGATAACTAATATCAGTTATATTAAATAATATTAAAACAAAATGGTAAAGTAATCCCCAGGTTAGAGAACCTCAATTCCGGCCAAAAAGAGAGGGAATGCATGCATCCACGTCACAATTAGAATACTTCATGCATGTGTATGAACAGAAACTTAGAGGTAAAATTAAGATATCTCGTGAGAATGTTGGTGGGAAGATCAAGCTCGGAGGTCTTTGTCGACTCATGAGTTATGAGTATGTGGAGCAAAAAGACCCTTAAGACCACTAGGAGAAAATGTGGAGGATAAATTAAAAAATCAAATAATGATTGGCTAGGGCGGAGCATCTGAAAATTAAAATTAAAGTAAATAAAAAAAAGAGAGAAAAAATTACATCGGATGGCAAACTCTTCCTACAAAATGATTATAAACATGTCTATTGTCGTTTTTGCGGTAGGAAACTTTGGCTGCTAAGAATAATAATATAAGCTTGCTACATGGTTATGGGCTTAACAGAAGAGCTCAAATATCAAGGAACAATATTGTTAAAGCAAAATATTGAGGCATTTGGATAAAGAGGAATCAGTGCACCTTTGAATGAATTAGGAAAACAAGTTGATTGAGATTAAAACTTATCAAACAGTAAACAACTTCTTGGTCCCTCTTTCTTGGGGTCCTTTCTTGCAAATATTCCTAAGGAATTTACTTTCTTGGGTTCCTTTCTTGTGCAACTTCTAAAAGAAGTCGTTTCGCGCTTTGGTTGTAACTTCTCAAATATCAATTAAAGGTTTTTGCTTCTTCTTTAAAAATATATATATAAAGATACACAAGTATATACATATCCAAGTCCAACATCATACAATTCATTATATTTGAAAGCACTGAAATGTTTAGTAAACACAAATATAATTTAGCTTAAATTACAAGTTTAGTCCCTAAACTTTCAATACACATGCCCCTATAAAGTTTTTGTCAGGCATCTTTTATAGTTCGACTGAACTTGTAATTTAACCTTTGAAAACGTTCTATATTTAGGATGATATATCATTAAAAAATCTCTGTTTCATGTAGTATCCATTCTTCTAGGTGGTCACAGCCTTTACAAACCACATTTAGAGTACAGACAATTATTATGCAACATCCAACACGTAACTTGACTATCAAATATCAGAGAATAAACATTATTATTTTAAAGAAGGGTAAAAGAAGCACCTATCCCAAGGTGAGTGTTCATGCTTGCATATCTTGCAGTCCCAGTCAAGTTCTTGTTTTCTCTACAACAACCAGGAACAATTACTAAAAGACTTGCACTAAAGGCAAAAGAAAATCGATTATGAAAAGAAGGTGAAGGCAACATCTATGAACTCTAATCACCTGTAAGGGATGTGTTGATGGGTAGAACTATCTCTGTATTTCTTAGCAAGACCAAAGTCAATGATGTAAACCTGCATGTTATAATAAGGAAATTCTAAATATTGCAGAACCAGAAAGATTAAATTGATTAAAATCTTAAGAAGGTGAATACTATGTTCCAGTAAATCTGAAACAAGTACCTGATTTGCACGCCTCCCCAACCCCATGAGAAAATTGTCTGGCTTGATATCCCGATGTAGAAAAGATTTAGAATGGACAAATTCAACGCGGTTGATCTGAGCGAACAACCAAATGACGTTTAAAATATAAATTATAATAGAAAGTCAATCAGAGAGAATTAACATCAGATATCAATTTACTTAATTAAATCTACCATTTGATCCGCAAGCATAAGAACTGTCTTCAGAGAAAGCTTTCGGCTGCAGAAGTTAAATAGATCTTCAAGACTGGGACCAAGCAAATCCATTACAAGAACATTGTAGTCTCCTTCAACTCCAAACCATCTTACGTTCGGTATGCCAGCTGTATTCAACAGAATTTAGAAAGGAAAAGTAAAATTCAAATAACTGACAAGAAAAGTTACAATTACATGGAAAAGAAAAAAAAAGGTAGATGGATATTTCATTACTTCCTCCCTGCAGGATTCTGTATAACTTAGACTCGTAAAGCAACTGAGGATGCTTCGTCTTGACATTTTCCTGAACATAAGAAACATAAAGTAGAAGTCGTATTAGAACATGAACAAGCTCAGAAAAAAACGAAAACTACATTCAACTCAAAGAAGCATTATCAACACAGTGGACAAATTATTACATTTACGCATGCAAGGCATAAGCGATAAGTGTGCATTCCACTCAACTAAACCAAAAACCTCTCGCTATTAGCTTTATTTTAGTCGAGTCTCATATCCATCGTTGCTTTTCTAAGAAAATAGCAACCTCCGTTCGAACATTAACATTATTCTCTATCCCCCTCAGTCACTACGAACACCCCCGATCAGTGCAATGGGATGTGTCTAACCAAAAAAGAGTGGGCTAAAAAGCGGAGACCTACATACTTTACTTTTTATTGAAACGTTATTTAGGGGTTCTCCTCAAAACAACAATTCATTTTTTTTGACCGAATCACCTCGTTTCGTTTGTTTGCTTCGGTACATGTCTCGTTTAAAGATTCATCCACTAGAATCCTATTTATATAATATTTATTATATGACTGGAGAGATCAACCTTCCACTCAAATAGTTGCTAAACCATAAAAATCCTGCTACTTTCTTATTTCAGTCGAGTGTCACATAAATTAACATTCTTCTCATTCAAAACCTCTCCAATTCGTGTAACTGACAGTCCACAACAACTTCTGTATAATTCATAACCTGGCTCGCTAATAAGGGAACAGTGAATGGTAAATCCAGGCATATAAAGACTGCAGAACCACAAACGGCGGGAAGAAGGAAAGAACTCATCTAGACGAAAAAGAGAAACAGACTAGGCGAAGTTATAATCGTAGTGCTGGGTTAAGATCGGAACACTTACCAGTTTAATCGCAACCTCTTCATTCGTCTGAATATTAGTACCTGCAGATTCGACACAACCATTAAACCTACTTCTAATACAGCACCATAATCAGAACTTCGAATGCTGATAAACTGAAGGAGAAAGACGAACCGAGATAGATCTCCCCGAACGAGCCGCTACCGATCTTCCGGCCAAGCCGAAACTTATTCCCGACGCGAGGTTCCATCCGCCAACCAAAAACAAGAAGTAGAACCCTAGAGAAGACTAGATGTCCAAAACGATTACCAGAACTTCAACATCGAATGAGCAAGCGCATGGAACTGGAAGGCCAATCGACGGTGAAGAATTCAAAATTCACCGCCATCTCCACGCGGAGAAAGGAAATCGGAGGTTCATCGAAAAAGAAATGAAAATGCAATTAGAGATCTAGGGCAGGAATTTTGTTTATCATTTCCTTGGGTCACTCCAACTCCAAAGGCTAGGGTTGAGTTAAAAGATTGGTTTTACTTAAAAGATAAAAAGATACCAAAAATTAAATGAAACTCACTATTTGTTTTGTATATTTATAAAAATTAAAAACTAGCCCAATCAAATCCACTGCTCTTGTTCTTAGTTCAACAAAATAGGATGATAAATATTTGAATCTGAAGATGTATTTTAACCAGTTTAATAAGTGTGTTTGCAAAAAAAAAAAAAAAAGAAACTGTTACAGTTGTTATTGATTCTCTTCGGTCGATTAGTTGATTTTTAATCTCAAACATTCAAATGCAGAGATTTAAGTAATGGAAAAAAGTTGTATACTTTAATTGACAAAAAATATTAACTTAAAAAGGTAAACCCCAACAAAAACGTACATACTAGTAAACTTTTTATAAGAAACAAAATTGATTAAAATGTGGAAGAAATTGAGTTGATGTTATTCTGTAGTATGCAGTGGATAACCCTATTTTTATTTTGTATATTCGTATTGTTAATCCCATCCCTCATCCCTGCTGGCAATAATATACTTGGTCAATGACTCAAAACCCAAGAATTTTAATGCTTCTCCATTATGTAAAATTGCTTTCCTCTTTCCAGCCGTGGAAAATAAAAGACGTGTTTGAAGGCGGTGAACGAAAACATCAGCAGCACTCGCAACGACGGGGATACAATAGTAAAAGTTTAACTTGCATTTTAGTCCTAATCCTTTAGATTTATTTATAATAGATATTAAATGCTTGACGACATATATATATAATAGATACCCACGTTAGCAGTTAATATACGACTCCTAACCTTGCGCAGATCCTCCACAAAAAATCACCAACAGAAGCGCACCCAAGTAATCTAACACAAAATAATCACTACAGCTAATAGCATAATATCAAAGAGAAAATAGCCTTTCCCCTCTGCAAACTTCTCGAGTAATTACAACTATGCCACTACTAATAATATTCCTTAACGCATGGATTTACAAATTTTGGTAACAGATGATCATATTCTGCTGCTACTAGTGAGCAAACCAAGGAAGAATCTCCATCTATAGAAAGGGCCTCTTTTACCAATTACTGCAGAATTCTTTCTTCATATCTGCAAATTTATCACAGTAACATCAAATTTCACGTACAATGGCATTTGTGGAATAACACGTGCATACTTGTTCAATGAAAAATTCATGGCAAGGATCCAACACAACCATGGAAAACCTGTTTCTGTACATAACCTGCGCAATCATGAGGCTTCTGGATCAAATTCTCCAATTCCAAATAAAATTTGGAGTCATTGGCAGTCAATTCTTCATCAACCGTCATATTGTCTCCCAATATTTTGGATGGTGGCACTGGCATACAAACAGCGGCCGTGTCAGGAAACATGACCTTCTGAGTCTGAATTGAACCGCTTGGTTTATTATCGATCGAAGATTGGAATGGTGTCTCTACCGGTCCGGGTTCCATGACTTCTGGAAACATTTCAGTGAGTTCAGACTGCATGTTCAGCAGCTCATCTTGAACTTGGACATTGTTTTCACAATTAATATCCCAAGCACCATCAAGCTCGATGCTTTCACGGTCTTGCATCGCTGGCAGTCTTCGTTTCTTCCCGAACTCATTCCCATTCAGCTCCTTTCTAAGCATTCTTTTCTGGACAAACTGTCGAACGAAGGTAGGGTTTCTAGACATTTTGGTCAGAAAAGAGAACATCTGTTGCTGCTTACACTCAGCACAGCGAACGCGCTCTTCAACCATGGTTAGTTGGTTACGTGAGTCCTGTTGCTGCTCTCTCAGTTTCAAGATCTCTACTTTCAAAAAGTTGTTATCAGTTTTCAGATTATCAAGCTCTGTTTCAATTCCTGGCTTTGTCAAATCTTCTAAAGTCATGGCCATCGCTATTTGCTGCTTGTTGTACCTGTTTCTTCTCTTAATATTCTTGAGCAAATGTTTCTTCCCTCCCTGAAACCCTTCATTTGCAAACTCCCATTTGTCAGAATCAATCTTCCTAAAACCCTGCAATGTACATCAACAAACAAACCACATAGAAAGTAGTTTACAAATTAATATTTCTTTTGTCACTAATATGTTTATAGTTATATTTTTTAAAATCATGTTTATCTACAAAAAATTTCTAGTTCTCAAAATCGGTCAAATTTGAAAAATGAAAAACATATTTTCTTACAACTATTTTTTGAGGTTTAACCAAAAACAGCTTCAGTCAAAGAATCACATGGATAGAGCTGAACAATAAATTATCTTATACTCACATAAGTATTAAGCTGGCGGATGAAGCTGGAGAAATTGCAGTGCTTGAAGTACTTTGGCAGAAGACTTTTGGACAGTTCATGAGAATCCCAAACAATGAAGCTGTTACGAGCTTCGCTCCATGATACAACCAGGTCGGTTTCCGGATCCTCCACCATCTCAAACGTCTTCCTCAGAAACGGCGGTGGCCCCACCTCGTGCAATCCCTCCATCGGTTTCGCCAAAGAAGCCGATGAAGTCGACGAGGCAGAACCATTACAGCCACCATCACCGCCGCAATCTGAAGCTCCACTGTCGTCCATTGCCACCGTGCTTTCCTCTTTAATTAACACCATTTTGCCCTCCGGTGTGTCCTGTTTAACTTTCTTCGAAGCCGGAATCGAATCCACACGACTTTTCAGCAAGCCATCCGACGAACAAGAAGAAGAAGCAGACCCACCAAATATAATCACATCATTGGTACTATTACCATTGTTATTGCGACGAAGCTCGTACTCATCCACCTTCTCTTCCTTTACATTCTTTCCCGCGACGGGTCGCGTACATAACGCGCCGCCGCTTGCAGCACCGCCACCGCCACCGTCAGGCAGTACCATTTGAATTTTCCACTCACTTCCAACAAATTGAAGAGATATTGTTTCGGATAAGATAAACTTCACAATGAACAACTTGCTATCTAAAATGGAAAGAACGCATGAGAAATTTCGTTACTTATGGAAAAAATTGTATTGCTTCGCTCTTTATTCAGTTCAATGAATCCATTTTGTCCCCTCCCAAACAAAAGGAAAGAAAGGGAAAAAAAAAAAGGTTCAATCAATCCACGTATCACATTCTCAACCCCATTCTACTTCCAGCTATCAACCCTAATTTTTCTTATTTTATTTAATTAATAATTTAATTATTTTTGTCGCTTTGAATTTAAAATATAGAAGAGCTCACCGATGGGGACCAATTGTAATTCTCTGCCATTTTTGGAATTAATCTTCTTCTGCCTTCTGGAAACTTCCAAGGGACTTCAAAATTTTCTTGTTCCGCTGATGCGGTCGCTCGGACCGATCGATCTTGCATGATTTACACGTGGCATTAGGGCTTCTATCCAAGTCATGGGCAACTTTGCCATTTATTTCAAGAGAGAATTTATACCCACGGACACTTGTCAAAACATCACAATAATAAACTCAAATTCTATACTATAAATGTCACATAGTTGCATCTCTTTTTGAATCCTCACTCAATAATTTCCTACGTTTTTATGATTTTCTATCCATTAAAAATAATAATTAGTTTCAATACAAAGAAACAATAATAATAATAATAATAATAAGTTCAAACTTATGCACTATAATTCGATCGAAATAATTACTACGAATTAAACTATGACAAAATTTCGATACATTGGAACAATAAATTTCTCGATCAAATTCGAGTAAGAACATAACAAAACTATATCATCACTGTGATTCGATGGTCATTAAAGAAAGATTTGCATCTAAAAATATGATGATGATGATAATAAGAGAGCTAAGTTCATGGTTTTACGATCTTGAAGAACCCAATAGGAATGCTCCAGCAAAAATAAAAATAAAAATGGACAAGACTTGTCACAAGTTGATCTAATAGGGTTGCAAACCGAAACCAAAATATACAAAGAAAAAAATCGATTAATTTGACTAAATCATACTTCAACATAGTGGACACTTCCTTTTCAACCCAAAAAGAAATAGATCAGAGGACTAACCATATCCAAGGTGGGCTGGAGAATCCAATAATTGTCGTTCGATCGGATGCCAATTTCTTCGTTTCTCCAACGATATCGTTTTCCTTTTCCAACTGCTTGGAGAACGCAAGAACGTCAACAGTAGAAAACTAAGGACTGGACAGCCCAACTTTACAAATAGAAAAAAAATGGAGGAAACAAAAGATTCTAGACAGCCCAACTTCAGGTCATCGTTGAACATAGACAGACTTCAACCTTCGCTTGAAATGGAACTTAGCCATGGTGAAATCCAGTGCAACATATATACCACATTTTAAGTCACAAGCAAACATATTTCAGGCCTTTCAAAATTTGGTCAGAAACTGTTCAGGCATAAGGGCAACTATTTGTCTTTCTCAGGGCAAACAAGTTCATACCTGATTTGGGTACTAACCCGGATTGAATAACCCTGGAAATACGGCGAGAGAAAGGATTGATCCCATGTTTATAGCATGATTGATCCCTTTTTTCCAGTGTTAAGATGTGTTTACAGCAATCTACTACCAGGCTTCTTACAAATTAGATTTAGATCCAACGCCTAACAAGATACTCAAAAGTTTTGAAGCTTTGGCTTGATCATTCTGCAAACTTCCACCAACATTCTCATTCTTAGCTTCCTTGTTACCCTCATTACTGAAAGCAGGAGAGCCACTGGATTTTCCTTTATTCATCAAGGACTCATATTGTGCCGCAAATGCCAATGTTGACAATAGTGCCTTCTGAGCTGAGTTTGGTGTTCCTTTATACATGCTAGAAGCTAAGCTGTCAGAAGATTGACCACAAGAAATCAGATTACCCGGCAGCCTTGGTAATAGTGCACTCGAACCATACTTATCATACGTGCTTTCATTAATCTGTACAGATAAATCAGAACCCATTTTCGAGTTGGAGGATGAGCTAGCCAATTCAGTAGGAGCATAATTTCCTATTGGAGCTTTTGGAGACAAAAGGTTCGTTAGCTTGGGTGTTGCAATTTGTACTTTCTTCAGCAGCTCATTGAAATCATGACCAGTTTTGGAAACAACTTCAATCCGATTACCGGATGGAATAGTGGCATCATTGTAGCTTGAAGATGTAACCAATTTCTCACTGTTAGACTTGAGTGAAGTTTTACCGAACGACAGAAAATTTATCCCCTTTGGTGCTGTTTCTGGCAGAATCTCCCTCAAGATTTCGTCTGAATTTCCACTTCGGTTCAAAGCATTCCCACCTTCCACATTATCATTTCTCACCTGAGAAGACTGGACTGGTTCAGTTTTACTTGACTTCCCGAAAGAGAGGAAATTAATTCCAACAGGGGGTGGTCCAGTCGTTTTCTGAAAATTAATTCCAACAGGTGGTAGTCCGGTTGGTTTCTTCGGCAAAGTTCCTCCCAGAGGAGTTCGATTGCAAGAAGTTCCACTGATATCCAGTTTTTTCTGAGAGTCTGAAATATCCAGTATTTGTGGTGGTTTTGGTTCGGTTTTCAAATTTGGGGTACTAGTAGACTCTTCTTGTGGCAAAATCTGCAACAAATAAGTAATGTATTAACAAACCATAATGCAACTTACCAGACTAATAAAACTGAAAAATAAAAAGGGAGTTGCAATTTAGAGTGTCATACCTTGTGTGAAAACATACAAGTATCACCTCTGGGGCATGAACCCTTGGAAACAAAATTGCTACAGGGATACTTGGACAGCTGATGATCAAATGGACAGTCATCGCCTTTCATACATGAATGACGTGCGAAATAACTACATGGCTGCAAGATCAATGATAATTTAGACAGAGAGAAGTCTCGACAGATGTAGAAAATGCAGATAGGGAGAGAGAGCAATAAGCATATTTTATACAAATCCTAAGCAGTCATTACGGGGCATAATATATGTTTATAATTTGGAAAAGGATAAGGTAAACTAATAATCACTTAAGAAGCCAGAAGCAACACGAAGTACTAGTAAGTAGTAAACAAACCCTCCCAGATTAGGGAAAAACAATTTATGAAAGATTAATTAGAATGAATTAAAGCAGCAAACACTAGTCGAGAACCAGAACTTACTGTGGATTTTGTCAAAGGGATTGTCTGATGAGAAAATTTACACTTGTCACCCTGCAGAACAAAAGACGAACAGAAATTCATGTACGAAATAAGATCATTTAAGTTATGGAGCCGACAAAAAAGAAATGAAAACAAAAAAATTATAGAATTAATCATACAACCTCTTGGCACCTCCCCTTGATATAATGACGACAGTATACTACAGGTTTTGGTTTAGACACAGTTACTGGATGCAGCTTCAACCTTTTCACACCAAGTTTTCGATTCTTCTCTGCCCGCTTCTTTCTTTTCAGTATCTTAAGAATGTAATTGTGATAGTGAGTAAGAAAAAATATTAATAAAAACCATATACCAAAGAAAATTGAACAGTTTAAAACAATATAATTATATAAGAAACATGGAAGAAGTAGTCCAACCTTTTTCCTTTCTTTTCTCCCTTCTGATAAAGGACCACGTTTTTTCTTATCGCATGCCCCAGTTTCCTGCCCATGGAAATTTGTTAAAACAAAAAATCAAATGAGAATTTTGATTATTGATCACAATTAATCATCTAAAACCACATCATTCATGGTGGTAGATATTGGCAATGTCTTGGAATGGAAATTTTGTGCCTGCTGACAAGTATTAAGATTACACGATGAAACAAATTGGAAGTGAGAATAACATCATAGAGACGAAAAAAAGGGGACGAAAGGAGTAAAAAATTTTATTGGAAAAGAGAAAGGTATAGCGAATTGGTCAGCAATTACAGATCAACACTAAAAAATTTTCCATCACAAAGAAACTTGTGGTTTGAGAAACTGCAAGAAGGCAAGATGTAAATTTAGATGTAGAATCGCTCCTCTTAAATTGTTGATACTAAATGTCACGGTGATGATATATAATGGCATCAGTAACTAATTTGTTGGTACACTGAAAACATGATACTATCAGAAAGCTACAAATTGAGAAATTAATGAACAGGGTAGACTCAAAATACTTGTATGACAATACCTTTTCTGTGGATACAATTTTTTTCTCTCCAGAGGCAGGTTCACTTGGAACTTGGTTGCGAAGGACTTGATTACGAACACGTTCTATAAAAGAATCCATGGCCTTCTTGGTTCCACTGTCCTTTACTTTATATCTTCTTTCCTCCAACATAAAATCATTCTTATCTTCATTTGTACTTGTCACCATTTTTTTGGAAACAAAACTTCCCCGCTTATAAGCGGCCTCCATGCTACTATTATTTAGTTTGGATTCCTCTTTATTCTCATGACTTGCATACTCGGTTGTGTCAGAGAAGGAAGCAGGCTTATTTGCTATTCCATTAGATTCAATTGAAGGAAGCCTATTTCCATTTATTATATCCTCGGAGATTTGAATATCAACAACCTTCTCAGCCAATACTTGTGGATCTTCCAAAATTTCATATGTTGAAAAATCACCACAGATTTCACCCTCCTCAATGTCTTCATTCTCATTCGTGCATTTGTCCATTTGCATATCTTCCAATAGCATTTTGTGCTTTACTTTGGAGGCATCAACCACCATGGAAATAGTCTTATCATCACTGGCCTTCCTCTGTCCATAAGCCTCGCAAGGTATCTCCTTCTCCAGATATGAGGGATCTGTCTCGGAAACCTTTTCACTACACTTTTCACCATCTTCCACCTCTATCGCATCAAAACTAGAAACATGAGATCTATCTAAATCAGGCATAGGAACTATGCCCTCAGATTCCGATTCTTTCAGCTGACTTTCAGGCCATTCATGCATGCCATTACCAACCATTAAAAGCCTGTTTTCTTGATTGTCCTCTTTTGGTTTATCCCCAATACTGTTGCCATCGAGCAATATAATAGTCCCAGAAAGTTTCTGGATTATAGTCACATCTTCTTCAGCCATTACTAGTTGATGGTCAGCAATTTCTTCCTGGAATATTTGATCATTTCCACCAGTTTTCTGATCTGAAGCCCTCATGTTGTTACTATTATTTTCATCAACAGGCACCTTATTTCCTTCCACGATATGCTCTGCCTCTAACTCTTCTCTATGATTTTCTTCATGAACACAATGATTCCCTGGAGAAATAGCCCCAGAAAATTTCCTTTCATCACCCACATTCCCACTTATTTCTACCGCCGTTGTATCGTTTACAACATCCGTTGTCACTTCAGAGTGATGAAACCATCCATCTTCAAGACTATTCATCCCCAAACCATCTTCAACCACTGTCACCTTTTCAGTACCCGACTCTCCAGTTTCTGCCCTTACAAAAGCTTCACCTACCTGCTGGCCTAATGGTTCTACAGTTGTATGCCTCAAGTGGCTGCTATAAGCTGTTCATCAACAGAGAAAAGTAAGAAACGGTCACTAAATAAAAGCTAAAAATAAGATTAAGAATAAGGACTGCATTGAAAATGCAATCAACATTTCCAGCTCTATACAGCCGAATGACAATCAAATAAAAGTTTTGAATGAGTCGTGACAACTTTAAGATATATTCCATCGGGGGGAGGAGGATATCTCCAAACATTCCAAGCCCTAACAATAAGGACCCGATAGTTATTTCACGAAAAACGTTAAACAGAAGGGGAAACAAAACATGTTTGAACACTAGATTTACAAGTATCCACGAACTGATATTCTTAAATAAACATTTGCTTGTGGAATTTCTTCGATGTCATGTTGTTTCCTATGAGTTTATACCTCAATTACGTGTATTTGAAAATTTAGAGAATAAAATGCTGATAGACATTCGAAGAATACCAGCTCTCAGTTCCCGGGGATCAAATTCAGTTGCCAGAGAAACATTGGTGTTGTCGCAGAAGGGCGAAAGGATTCGAACTAGCGTACGATAAGTCTCGCTCCTTAAATGCGACCGACGATGAGGAGGGAAAAAGAATTCTGACTCGACCAATATCGGGGCTTCAAAATGCGCGTCCTCCATGAATGCTCCTACCTTCTACTTCCGATCGACAGACTAGGCGGAGTTAGAATCGTAGTGTTGAATTAAGATCAGAACACTTGCGAGTTTAATTGCAACCTCTTCATTCGTCTGAATATTAGTACCTGCAGATGTAATACAACCCTTAAACCTACTTCTAACACGGCTCCATAATCAGAACCTCGAATGCCGAAAAACTGAAGGAGAAAGATGAATCGAGATAGATCTCCCAGAACGAGACGCTACCGATCATCCGGCCAAGCCGAAACTGATTCCCAACGCGAGGTTCCATCCGCCAACCAAAAACAAGAAATAGAACCCTAGAGAAGACTAGATGTCCAAAACGATTACCAAAACTTCAACATCGAATGAGCAAACGCAGGGAACTGGAAGGCGAATCGACGGTGAAGAATTCAAAATTCACCGCCATCCACACCCGGACAAAGGAAATCGGAGGTCACCCTTATTGGGCCGGCACCCCAAATAAATAAAGCCCAAGTTTGGTTCAGGCCCAAGCACTGTGTTGGATTGGGTCTACCCAACTATTTAAATTTGAGCTCATGACCTAATTCATGGACCAAAGTTGAATCCAACTGATCATTTGGATTTGGCTTAAATTAACCCTTGTAATGAATTGTTTTGATTTAATTTTTTGAGTTTTATAAATTCTGTTTTTATTTGACTTTCTTATACCACTTTTGTTTATTTTTTCAAGTAATTATATAAAAATTTTATTACATCATAATTTTACAATTTGAAGTCATATTATTTTCAGAAAAAATAAAAATTAGAGAAATAAGAAGGGTAATAGAAAATAATACTAAACAATATTTAATATATATTAATAAATCAATATTAATATATATATATTATTATATTAGAACATATTGGATAAGACATTCAAATACAGCTCAAATGAGTCTATACAATTTTAAAAATAAAAATTTGTATTCAATATAATTACAGGAAGAGTTAAGTCATATTGGACTAGTCAAACATTAATGTAATCCCGCTTGGATTAGGCTTCAGATCGGACGATGAAACTGAATTGGAGATTCATTGAAAAGGAAATGAAAACAATTGAGAAATCTTGTCTAAGTCCTAGACTCGAATGAAGCAATCTAGCTTAGAGTATTACTTGTTTTTGCCTTTCTCTCCTCCCCTCTTTTCTTAATTAGGCCAAGAAAAGCAGAAGAAAGAAGGAAGACTTCATCTGCTTCAAGCCCTAATAAATATGGAAAGAGTTAATTTCTTGAAAATGCAACTAATGATTTGGGTTAAAATTAGTTTTACTTTATATATTAATTATCTTATCGGTGGAAGATCTATCTCAATTATTTTAATTAATCTTACTGCTTTTAAGTACATCTGATTTTGAAATCCCAAACATTAGGACAAGTCTTCAAATGTGGAGATGAAGTAAAAAAACAGCGCCACAATGGAACCATATACAGATAATGCTGCAAGAGAAAATTAGAAAATTAGAGTGGAGAACGGCTAAAGAAGAAGAAAAGCTACGCAACCAAACCATTAACCAACGAACAAATATGAAACTCAAACAAAAACACCAACAAGTTTTATTACGCTCCCTGCCTTGCCTTTGCCTTTGAGTCAAATCTGTTTGTTTCGACTCATCTTCTAATAAATTCTCTCATAATTAATAATCTTTTATCAAATATTAATTAACAGTACGTGTACGTAACAAAAAAAAAATTAATGAACAAAGATTTCGTAAATGCAACTACCTTGAAATCATTTATTTATCTATCTTGCGTACATAATATAGTAAGATATTTTTTAAATCGTAACGTAGGATCATTTTGAAACTTCAAGATAGAATTCAGAGAGATACCATTAAGTAAAACATATTATAATTTTACCCATACTTCACGAGAAATGCGTTAATAAAAAATGATACAACAGTATTAAACAAAAAAAATTCCCATAATAAAAAAAAGATGTTTCCAGGAAAAAAAAGGCAAAAACTGACCTAAAAGATTTGAATATATATAAATGAAAGCAACATTTTTATAGTAATCCCAACATTTTCAATAAATAACTTCACATAAAAAAAACTAATCCCAACTTCCCCAAGAGACGAAGCAGCAGAGCAAAAACCATTCTCTTCACAAGCCAGCGACAGATTTGAAAAAAAAGGGAATGGATTCTCCTAAATCCCCCCTTTAGTACCACAATACATGGAAGAAAAATTGAAGTAATAGTAAAATAGAATAAGACTAGCGAAACTGCAACACCCAACCCCAACCCCGGCGGCCCCTCACTCTGATCCCAACCAAAAATACTTGTACAGCGGACTTCCAAAAGAGGCGTCTCACCGACTCAGAAACTAAACCCAATCTCAAATTCCTACTGCTGCTTGCATTCCGGTGGCCTCTCCCCCTGCTGACCATCCCCAGCTGCTGCTCTTTCACCCTTCTGGACATAACCAAAACAGAACCTCAATATGTAACATACTATACAGCCACATTTATACACAACTTTGTTCAGAATTCAACAATGGAAAGTACCTTGTTCCCAGCTGACAACTGCTGTCACCAAAGCACAAATTGATTTGGAACAAACCACAGTTATGAGAATGTCAGTTCCAACTTCTAGAACTAACAAGAGAAAGGGGAATATATTGTACAAAAAGAACAGGTCGATTCAAACTAATAACATGTTACAAACCTTTTTCCTGGACTTTCCTTCATCTTCATCCTCGTCTTCATCCTCGTCTTCATCATCATCGTCCTCATCCTCTTCTTCATCATCCTCTTCATCATTGTCTTCGTCATCTTCATCCTCGTTATCCATGTCCTCAAATTCCTCATCTTGAATAGCCTCCCCTGTAAACCACGAGACTGCATGCGGGATAATCTTGTCTCGAATGGTTGACCTAAGGATGGAATAAATGAAATATCAAAATACATCCAACGTTGAAGCAGTTTAAAGAGCTTTATTACACAAAAGTAGCCTGGTCAACAAATTAGCCAAACGATACTAAACCCCATGCAACATTGAAAGTATGTCAAGAACTCACCCAATATCGTAATCTTGCTCCATTTGATTTTGAAGCTCCTCAGCCTGACAAAAGAGAGAACAAAAATAAGAAAGGAGATATATATGGGCATGTTAAGATATTCACTCGAAGTAATAAACGTACAGTATCCTCATCAATATCCTCATCATCATCAGGCACTTGAGGAGGACTGAAAAAGTTGAAGAAACTTTCACAATTTTCAGTCTTAGTGATGGGCTTGGCATTTTTTGATCCCTTCTTAGGCTTCTTCTTAAGTAGTTTCTGAGTCAAGCACTTTCCTGGATACCATTCAATCTCCGTCCTGGCAACAAGACATTATTGCTGTCAAAATAAGTGTGATAAAGGAGGGGTTCATCATATGACATCGTTCACTACATAGCAAAAATAATCAGTCTTAAAATCAGAATCTCAAATACAGACGAGGTAAAAAAGATTACCCGATTGCTTTCTCAAGAATTGGTTCATCCTCGTCGATCATGTGGTATGTCTTCGTTAAGACAGAATTTTTAAAGAAGGCATTAGTGTCGAAAAAGAATTCAAGCTTGAATCCCTTGGGATTGTCTATTCTGCACCACTTGATATCTTTCAAATATTTAAGAGCTCCTTCATCACGCTCCGTAATCTAAATAAAAATGAGCTGGGGATTTAGATAGAAGATAGCTATTGGGGTAACGTGTGAGTCAGAAAATTCTTCAAGCAAAGGAACAGTACGAAACATAAAAAACAAACCTCCTCAGCTAGTACTTCATTATTTTTCATTGCAGTAAGCCAAAAATCAGGCACCCCTTTCTCTGCAAAGGCAAAAAAAAAAAATACTAAATATAGGCAATTTAATTCACGTGAAGATCAAATTCATCAAATAATGGTATAGGTTTACCTGCCGCAGCTTTGTCCTCTTCTTGTGCAGTGGCAGATTCTTTTGCAACTCCTTCAGCTTCAACAACACCATTGACAATATCGAATCGCTGCAGAGACATTTACAGGTATTATGGACAACTCAAACACGCCAAAAATGTGTAATATCATCACAACCAGTAGGAAATATGGAAATATATATACCTTAGAGTATAGTGGCTGATACAATTTCTGGTATTTGGCCTCGAGCGCCAACCTTTCCTCGAAAAATTTTGCCTCTAATTCGTCATGTTGGCTCTGTTGAGCAGAATGAGTTTCAAATTAATACAAACTAACATTATTCGTGCATTCTCCGTTGATTAATGAATAAGGAGCAGCAACCAAACAAGTCGTTCTTTTTATAATGGCTATCAAAGAACCGGATGAATAATACTTGCCTGGATCTCTCTAAGCACATCAACGCGCTTGCGAACAACGGGAGATAAGTTCTCGAGGACATCAGAGTGCTGCCCAGCAAGGCTCTGTATCTTATTCTGCGAAGAATAAAACCCAAAGAAAAATCAACCACCGCTAAAATCGAACCAGGGAGTTTCAAAGCGAATATTGTTTCAAAACAGCGCCATTAAAATGTGATGACAAACTTTGGGAAAAAATACTCATATGAATCAAAACCTTCGAGGAAGCTTAACACGCTACTTCAAGCCAAAACTACTATAAAAAAATAATAATAAAAATAAATAAAGTGGCGGAAGAGTATATTCCTTATTCTAGTAGCAGGCAACAAGAGTTTGACCAGAAACGAATAAGAGAAACAAATTGAAGTACCTTGAGAGCGTTGACGAGGCCTGCTCGATCCTCCTCATTGAGAGCTTCAAAATTAAAAACCAAAACCCTCGAAATTAGTTCGTCGCAAAGAACGAGTAGTGAACACGAAACAGAAAGCAACAACAATCGATAAAGCGAAGAGGAGGAATTTGAATACCAGAACCGAGATCGGAGACGTTGAAGTTATCCTTGTTGTTGCTCATTGAGAATACTGAGCAAGCAGATGCCGAGGGACAAGCGAAGGAGAGGAAGCGAAGTTGGAAATCTAAAACCCTAGATTGAATACAAGCGAGGAAAAAGGAGTGAAAAGGGCCGCCTCAACGTGGCCGACCTTATAAATACCGTCGCACACTTGTTCGAGACCTAGTGCTCATTCCATTGATTTCAATTTATAAGGAACTGCCAGCGGCGCCGATTCTACAAAAAAAAAAATAATAATAATAATAAAAACAAATAAATGGCCAGAGATGGGCTTTCAGGCTTTGGGCCGGGCTCCCTCCGGCCCATGTAATTTCCACAAAAAGCCGCGTTCAGATTATAATTTATATAATTTAAAGGAAAGATGCATTTTAGAAAGGAAAGATGAGCCAGAAAAGGTATGGAGTTCAAGATTTTCCATTTAATTGGATTCAAATACTTTCCGGTTTCATACGATGTTAGATAAATCGAGTTATGCATACGTTTTTTCTTTTTAAATTTTTAAATATATACTTTAAACAATTATATTTGTACAATTAAATATAAATGGTTTAATATATATATATATAGTACGTAAAAGGACATTTAAATTTTTTTAAAAAAATTTATCAGGAAAAAGACTTCTTATTTGATTTTTTTTTAAATAAAGGAAATATCAGCTCAAGCCCAAAGCAGGCCAAGTATTCTCTTGGCTCGGTAGGCCCAAATCTTACAGCCCAATTGTTCTTCTTCCGCGACTCTCAGGGCAAAGGCAGAGGTGTAATCGAAAGGGAGGGAAAACTCATACTAGGAGAGAGAGAGACACAGCAACAGAAAGAATCAGAACCCTAAAAATGGCAGAGCCCAGTGGTTATAATTAAATTGGGCCACTCTCTTCTTCTTCTTCGCCTTCTTCGTGTTTCTGTTTCAAATTTATACTCGCTCGTGCATATGGGGTGTAGCAACTTCTCTTGTTGTTCAGTTGTTATTTATTCAACTTAGCTCTCCTCCATTTTTTATTGTGGAGTTGCTCTTTCTTTGCTGCTGGGAGGAGGTTTTAAAGAGGTTTAATGGCGAGGCTTATTCGAAGTGCGTCTTTTTTCAGACGCTCCCTTTTCCACCACGAGGTTTCATTCGTTTACACTGCTTAAACTTCTCAGTTTCCTTCTACAACTCTTGGTGTGGTGTATGCTTCTGTAGTGGCCGCTTCATTATCTTAACTCCATTTATAATCTTGAGTGAACCCTTATTCATGGAATAAGTAATGAGCTAATTTAGCTTTTATGTCGTTCTGATTTTTACTCGATGATTGGGTTGCTGCTTGTTTTCTGTGCAGCAGGGCTTCAGGAGAGGCATATTGGGAACGTCTACTCAAATTTGTAGTTTTTCTACCAAAGGTTAAAAACAATAGCTTTGATTACATTTTATAGACTATTAAGTATGAAAACACTGTTTTTCATTTTGCATTTTGATGCATGTCCAATGTATTTGTATTTGTTTCATAAGAATATATCTCAGTACCAATATCATATAAAAATTTGAAGGTAGAAGAAAGTCCAAGTCATCAGATGGGAGTGATTCTTGTGAAGAAAATTTGTCTAAGAAAGAGTTGGCCTTACAACAAGCCTTGGATCAGATAACTTCCACATTTGGGAAGGGTTCTATCATGTGGCTTGGCCGCTCTGTAGCATCTAGACATGTCCCTGTGGTTTCCACTGGTTCTTTTGCTTTGGATATAGCACTGGGAGTTGGTGGCCTTCCTAAGGTATTTTCCACTTCCTCCAGTTTACCCTCGTGAGGTTGAAACATTTTCTTGGTAACATATTTTTTGAATCACCATATCTTTTGTTATACATCATGGTTGTGTTTCATGTTTATGATATAACTTCGGTAGATCTTTATAGGGTCGTGTAATCGAGATTTATGGTCCAGAGGCATCTGGAAAGACAACTCTGGCTTTGCATGTAATTGCTGAATCTCAGAAGCAAGGAGGTACTGCTTACATGATAAGTGAATGTGTTCATTTATTGTTCTCCATATCGGTATATTTTACTGTTTTGCTACTTGATTCAGATTGTATTTGTGGTTTGTTTAAATAATTTGGTTATACATAGACCAATTGCATATCGGTCATGTTAAAACTGCTATATATATATTATGAAAAAACCAAACTTTCATTGAAAAAATGAAAGAATATATGGTGACACAATGGAAAGAAGAAAAAGAAAGAGAATAAAAGACCAGCTTGAAATAAAGGGAGCCTTGACAAAAAGGAAAAAGCCCCTACAAAAACAGGGCTTCAGCTGTTAAAATTAGAGAAAAAAGGTATTTACAAAATTCTTTGATTACAGACCCCCAGAGGAAGGTATTAAACTTAGCCGAAGACTAAGCCTCTTTCCAAGACGTCTCCACCCTCTAACAATCCTCCAATTCTCTCAAGCCAAATGTAACGAACAATATGTAAAAAGGCATTTGTTAAAACTGTTATATTTTATATCATCCCGTGGGGTAGTGAATGAGTGGAAATTAATATATGCTTCTAATTCAACAATATAATATATGTTTGTAGGCGAAATTTCTAGGTAAAAAACTTCACTGTATCACACATAACCATAGTGTTGGAGTAATTTGTTTTGGTCTTTTTATTGCAGGTTACTGTGTCTTTGTTGATGCAGAGCATGCTCTTGACCCAGCCCTCGCTCAGGCTATAGGAGTGAACACTGAGAATCTGCTTCTATCTCAACCTGACTGTGGCGAACAAGCACTTAGTCTCGTGGATACCCTAATCCGAAGTGGTTCAGTTGATGTTGTTGTTGTTGACAGTGTGAGAATGATACAAACTCTTCTAAAGAAAACAGTTGGAAGTTTGTTGTTTTATATGTTTAATGTTCTTTTATCATTATGTCGTGAAACGTTTATTGCCTCTAATAACAGGTAGCTGCTCTCGTGCCGAAAGGTGAACTTGATGGCGAGATGGGTGATGCTCACATGGCAATGCAGGCTAGACTCATGAGCCAAGCACTCCGCAAATTGAGCCATTCTTTATCACTGTCCCAGACTATATTGATCTTTATTAATCAGGTATTATTTTGCGTTCGATTGTCTAGAAGTATTCTGCAATTTCTCATGCAATCATCTAGTGGCACTGCACTTGGAAACTGTATGTCTCTTCAGGTTAGGTCAAAGCTATCCACTTTTGGGGGATTTGGCGGGCCAACTGAAGTTACCTGCGGTGGCAACGCCTTAAAGTTCTACGCCTCGATGCGGCTAAACATTAAAAGGATAGGTCTTGTCAAGAAGGGGGAAGAGGTACATACATTCATTTGCTTGTAAATTTTGACGACAACTATGTAAAGGCTTTTTTTATTTATTTTTTATACATTATTTATTGAATATTTCTGTTAATGTATGTACTGATGTATCTTTCCATTGCAGACATTGGGAAGTCAAGTTCAAGTTAAAGTCGTGAAGAATAAGCTCGCTCCTCCCTTTCGGACTGCTCAATTCGAGCTCGAGTTTGGAAAGGGTATATGTAAGGAATCAGAAATTATAAACTTGGGGTTGAAATACAAATTCATGTCCAAGGCTGGTGCATTCTATAGCTTTAATGGACGAAGTTTCCATGGCAAAGACGCCTTGAAAACATTTCTGGCTCAGAATGGAGATGCTAGGGAAGAATTAATTACAAAACTTCGGGATAAACTACTGGACATGGACATGGATAAGCGAGGGAACGGAGACGAAACAGAAGAAAGTGCTCGAGAAGATATCATTTCACCCGATTCTACGGACGAAGATGCAGTTACTGCCGTAGAAGTATAAATATGTGAATGCCATGTCCATTCAAGCTGTGTCTGAATTTCACCGGGTGCGAAGTTTTGGGTCTTTGTGGTTTACTGATGGGAGGCGTTACCCTTGTAAATATTAGACATTTTCGCCGACGATGAAATGTAGAAAATGGAGGTGTTTTAGAGAGTCAGAATACCAGAGTAAGGATGCTCGTTTGAAACTCCGGTGCGTGATGGGTTGCTAACTACAGCAAGTACTACAAGATTTTGTATTTACAGCATGACCGATTTGTTAGTCTTGAGTAGCAGTATTATTGATCAGCTTTTGCTATTTACCATCTCCCTAATCACATCCTCTGGTTTAATGGTTGGACATTTTTACAAGATATACAGATCAAACTTGAAGAAATTTACGGGTTGTGGAAAGTCATTCTGTAATTTATTTGTATTCCAACGTCTATTGGGCTGTAATTTAATCACTCATTTCTGGAAGTAGTGAAGCTTTTGCCGAGATATGATAAAAGTTTTACAATCAGCTTTTGATGGACTCGTAGTTGTGAAATTTGATATGAACAAAGTTTATGACAGGATATTTTCATAAATCTTTCCATATTTATTTTCTTGTTTAACTTCACAGATTAATAAAAATATGGTATCTAGAATGTCAAAATAAAAGATGTCTACTTTTCTAAGTGCAAGGCCGTCAACTTAGAAGGATCTCTCTGGATCTTCATTCTTTTTCTCAGAGTTGGCACATTTGGTATCTGACCCACTTTCTCAACAGAGTTCTAAATAGTTTTTTTTTTTTTTTTTTTAATTCACTCACAAATTCAAATACAAAAAGCTTGTGGAAATTCTTGGAGGGTAATCCCAAAAACCCCCTTCCTGGCTGTTTCTTCACTCTTTTATATTACTAGACATTTGAAAGGGGGTAGGGTGGGACCCACCATTATATGAAGATGAATTGTATTTGAATTAAACTAACATTGGGAAATGATTTGGATCGGAGGAAACATTGTTTTGGGACTTATTCTCTCATATAGTTTGGATGAATTTTGAATTTTGAATTTTCACATCAAGCTCACAACCGACGAGTGGTTAATCATGACAATCAAGTGTTAATATGTCCTTTACAATAACATTATACCTTAATTATGTTATATTATCAAAAGCTTTATTTGTAAACGTGTTTAAATTTACTAATGAATTTGTACAAAATACATCATTAACAAATAACAATAACATAAATCTAAAGCATAAACCAACATCTTTTATCTACATTAAATATATGTATATATGTATGTGTGTGTGTATATATATATATATATATTTATTGATTTGTTTCTTTATATTATTAAGGATATGAAATTACTTATACCTTAATACGATATTTTGACTCAATACTAAGAGATAGTCACAATGTTTTTAATTGGGTGTTGGAGATTCAAGTCAAAACTATTAAATAGTCATTTTTATTATTAAAAAAAATGGTGTGAAAATGTAAATGCAAAAGAGAGTAAGATTCCACATAGAATAAACATACTTGGGTTGGTTGGGTGCATTTTGAAAACAAAATACTAATCATTTTGACATTTGGATCATTATTCCTGGTCATCATATGAATGCAATTTTCTAATATGAAAAAATTAAAACAAAATTTCTATAGTATTATATTATTTACATTAATCATAATTTTACTTTTGTTTGAAACAGAATGTTTGATGTTGTCCATGGCATAACATGTCCATGATCTTCTCTTTCATGAGCCGATGTGGATTTTGTTTGCTTTTCTTGCCTATCAACACTAAATATTGAAAAAACAATTTAAATTTTTTCTTCATACAAACATGCGAAAAGGGGAAGAAAATTAAAAATAGAGAATATAACTTAGAAGGTTTGTATAAATGATAATGAATGTTTTTCAAATGAAAAAGATAAATTATATTAACTTTTTTTTTTAAACTCTATATTGGTATTCATAATCACGTGGTTTACAAAATATCGACGGTCAAGGGCTGGAAAAGAGGGAACATCATCGATTACACGTGTGAAAGGAATATTGGCGTTATGATTTAATTTTCCCTTATGGGGTGCTACGTCAGAGACAATTCTTCTCACTGCTTCCACGAAGGCCGACTCGTCCCATTCGCCACCCTATACACAGACAAAAATAATTCATTACTTTTTTTTTTTTTTTCCTTTTCTTTTCTTTTCTCTTTTTTAAAAGGAGGAAAAAGTACTAATTACTTGGAAAATAAGAGTCCCTTTTTGCCTGTTACCTCAATGTCACCTTCCTTGCTGGTTCATTTTATTTATTATTACTGCGTTTTAAAAACATTTCTTACTAATTTCTTTGTGTTTAATGTTACTTTGGAAAAGTAAAATAGTATTAATACTTTACATTGTTCCAACTAGGGCTTATTTTTTGGAAAAAAAAGATTCATTATGTATTATAAAAAATTATAATAAATAACGAAATTCAAAATGTTAGCAAATTTTTCTTAATTTTCAACGAAAAGAAAAAAAAAGGGGGTAGAACACTCAATATAATTATTGAATTGTATCAAATAAAAATACAACACTTTACAGTACGTACTAAAAAATATGAACAATACATAAATTACTAGTTCAAAGAACACTTTATCATGTGAATAATAAAAAATGTGCCTCTTATATATATTATTCGTAGTAACACATATGTAAAAATAGTAGTAATAAAAAAAAGTATTCTAACATTTTAATTCATAGAAAAAGAGAATAATTTGAAAGTGTTTTAAATAAGTTATTTTTAAAAAATAAAAAAAATCGATGGAAAAAAAAACCCTAGGAAAGAAGTTATCAAAAGGCAGCAAATTACCTGTAGGGTAAATCTGAAGGCGAGGCGGCTGAGGGAAGAAGATGGAGCCATGGTGTCGTCACCACGAAATGACAAAACTGCCCCCACATCCACCGCATTCCTCAAGAATTGAAGCACGCGAATGGCGACGTTGGCCATTAGCAAACCTTCGCCTGATCTAACGGTAATTTCCAAATCAAAGAATTTTTCTGCTTCATCGGCCGCCGGCGCGTGGGAAACCCTGACTGTGAACCGCTCGTTAACGGAGGAGCTGGTGGTAATTGCCTGTTGTTTGTTGTTCGGCTGAGCTTCTAGAAGCATCCGGTTCTTGTGGCTGAGTTCTGAAACTTGTGCTTTCAATTTGGTCAAGTATTCTCTGGTTGTTGCCAGTACCGATGCTTTATCTTTCTACGTATCCACGTTCATTAAACAAAATTTATTAATTTTCTTTTTATCACTTTCTGTATGTAAAACTTAAACCATATGCATGCAACGTGCAAGAATATATGTTAACTGAATGAATATTATAAATACATAGAAAATACTATTGTAAAATATAATTAGTTTTTGTAATACAACATGGGAATGAAGATTTAAAATCACATCCATTTGGTCGGAAATAAGTGTGTCAACTAATTGAATTATGTTTCGATGGTTTTAACGATGAATAAATCTCGTCACTAAACTCAAAAACTTAAATTGATGTGTTAGGTAAATGTAATTCATATATGGATATTTTAATACTCCCTCCCAATTGTGAGTTTCGATAATTGCATAAGATTCGACAAATGAAAATAATTATAAATGGAGTTGAAATAATAATGCACGGGTTTGAAATATAAACCCCGCATACCATGATGAACAAACCATCGTTCAATCAAAAAATTCAAACTGGTTGGTTGAATAAATTTAATTCATACTACACGTTAGGCTAAAGTACCGTAGGTTTTGAAGGAATGGTTTATAAGAAACTTTGAAAATGTTTAAAGATGAATGTAAAGGAAAATCAAAATGGTGAAATTGAAAAGAAATATAATTTTTTTTTTCTTTTTTTTGATTGAAAATATAAAATTAGGGTTAAAAGGAAAAAAAAAACAGAGAGAGAGGACCTTAGTTGGAGGAGGGAGAAGGGATCGCAAGGCCTGAAAACTGTCGTTGAGTTTCTGTCTCCTTCTGCGCTCTGATATCATGTGAAGCAATTGAGCCGACGCCGGCCGCCCAGATGCAGTTGCTAATTGTCGTGTAATTCCCATTGAATTCAAGTTTCTATAGAACATAATCCATTTCTTCACCATGCTAATTTGCCTTCGCCCCCGATCCTCCGGCGCCGGCGCCGCCAACTTGGCATATTTCTTAAACGCACTTTCCGGCTGCAATAGTATCTTAGAAAGATCAGTTTGAAAGAGGGAACACGACGTTTCTGGGCTTCCCATGGATGTTGATATTGGTGATTTCAGAGAAGAAGAACTGGATGACGTCAGCGCTACCGCCACCGGAGGGTTTTCAAGAGCCGCCATTGATGACGAAGCTACTTCTGCCCAACTTCTCGGAATTAATTCACTTATTACTTTCATCTTCTCTACCATATTCACCTGAAAAGAAATTTTCATTCAATTCAACCCTCTCCTTATATTTTCATTTCCTAATTAATTAGTAAATAATAATCATCTCTATCTTTGTTTTCTAACTTTCTTACCTCCGACTGCCAGAAGCCAAGTTCGATTTCTCCATTGCTGCTCCCCATGAAAACTGAGCTCTGTGGTTCATAATTAATAATCGTCAACACTTCATTATTAACCACATTTAATTTCTGTAACCCTCAACCTCAATCATGGAACTAAAAAACCACAACTGTTTCCATTTTTATTTTGTATTCTTGAAATTAGGTAATCTTGTGCATTAGTATATTGTCCCTTTTGGGCACAAAAGATTTATTTTTCATTTCACTGGAAAAAAGAAGTCTCATTTTTATACTATAAATCACTTTCTTTGTTAATCAATGCAGGATTTTATTTGCCATCCTTTAACAATATTTTCCCTCTAATTTTAATAAAAATAACTCTAACCTAAAAATTTCTCTCCATTCTTAAGTTCGAGAATATACCAAACGTGGCATAAAATTGAGAATGGTATAAATTAATCTCCAATATCAACTAACCAAAAAAACTCAGCTCTAGGGTGTATTAAAGTATAATTCGACAAAATTGAAAATTTATGGTAAAAAATGATTTTGATTTCCTCTGAAATTTATACAACGAACTTACCTTGATTCCTGCTGCCTGCGAAGAAAATGAAAAATAAGAAAGGTAAAGTGGGAGATTGTGATAAACGAATATAGAAGTAAATAATTAATAATATTTGTAGCGTAGAATACATAGAACTTACAGCATAGAATTGTCTCTGAATTTGATAGGAAGCGTGGGTTTGAAGAAGCGATTCCCGAAGCTCTAAGAAGGAAATATTGTTGTTGAAAGCATGCCCGGGGACCAGGCTTTCCAATTTCCAATCAAATAACCAATTTTAATTCTCCAATATCGTTAACCAAACATGAATTTCCTCTTCCATTCCAGAAATTAAAAGAAAAAAGAGAGATAAAAATTAAACTGACTTGTTTTGGACATTGAATACCAATTGGGTATAGTCGTTGAACAGCCTCCGATCAAAACTGCCCAAAGAAGAACTGGCTTGTTGTTTATCATCATCATCATCATCTTCCCTGTACAATCTGTCCAGATTCAACAAACAACTTCCCACCAAAACAAAAAAATAAAATCAGATGAACCAAAATCAATAATTAAAAAAGAAAAATTAGCTGAGTGAGTTTATGAAAAAGAAACTTACTTGGAAAGGGGGAAATGAGACCAGACGCAAATGTAGATGCAGTGAAAAGAGTGCATCAACCTTCGGAGGAAGGTGGCTCGAGAACCCTCGTCAAGGGAGAACACAACATCCAATTCCATACACAAATAATTAAGAATGTTGAGAAAATAAAGTGAAATAATGAGAATGAATAATAATAATAAAGAGCAGCCAGAAAAATAAAAATGAAAATTTAAAAGGGGAAGAAAAAAAAAGTAAAGAGTGAGAAAAGTAGTAGCAGTGGTCAAAGTCGTCATTCGCGAGGCTTGCCAACTGGGTCTCCTTTCTCACTCTCTCTCCCTTCCTTCTTCCTTCTATTCTCGAAACGGACTGGGCCACATCGCCAGGCCCAAAATAATTATTTAGCCCACTTTTCATATGGGCTTGGGCCTTTGGTAGGGCGGTGCCATCAAAGGGACAATCTTGTCTTTTCCAAATATAATGTTGGATATCTAGATGACATAAAAAATGTTCACGGGAAATAAGTTCAATTGGGCCTCTGATTTTTTGCCTTTGCTATGCTCTACACAATATTTTAAAATTTAGTTTGTCACTTTTCAACCACATTTTAACTAATATTAATTCATAAAGTTCAGTTAATTTAAAACATTGGCATCTAACTAACAAAGATCAAGAAGAATTCTACCATTTAATTAATTCTTTATTCCAATTGTAATAAAAATAAAATAAAAATCTTTATTCCAATTTCCAAACAATCCCTCTCTCAACGCCCAACAACACACTTTTTGTCTTACCCAGCTACGCCCAGTGCTATCAAGTCTTCGCTATGTCGGCAAAAATGAATTAATTGCCCTTTCTTCTTTTAATTTGTAAATTTCTTTTGATCATTTTTTCTTTTTTTTTTTCTAACATATCTTTTCTAATAATCTAAAATTTTAAACCATTTATATCAAAATTAGAGTTAGTTAAATAATTAACGTTTACCTATTATTTTGACTGTAAAATAATAAAATTAAATAATAATAATAATAATAATAATAGAAATAAATAGATAACCCTTTTTCATTTTTGTTCAAACCCCTTTTATATACTCACTCTCAAGTTTCATATTCAAAACGTTGTTTCCGTTCCAAATCTTTACAAATTTTTCATCGATGACAACGATTTGACAAGAAACTACCAACCTTTTGAAGTTAATTAAATTCAACGCCACTTTATTTTCTATGTTTAGAAGAAAAAATAATGATGATAACCAGACAAATTCACTAGAAAAAATTTGACCATCCCAATAATTTAGTTGGAATTTTCACATAACTCTTAAATTTTATGTTTAATTAATATTTTCACAAAATTGAGACATCAATGTTTTATCCACAAATCAACGAAGAACAATTACTTAATGGATAAGGCATTGAATTTTGCTAGCGTTTTACAGTTGCACGCTACTTGTCACAAAAAGTAATATGTATGAAATATGAACTAGACAATAATAGAGTTCTATATTTGCATTTTTTTAATCCATCGAATATATTGGCATTTTTTTAATCCAAAAACAAAGTAATCAAATAAAGTTAGGAAATTGTATGGTGGACAATGACACAAGGCCTTGCAGTATCAACCATATGAAACTTTGTATTTAAACTCTACATCGGACCTAGTGTTGTTCAGCTCAAATAATATGTCCAAATTATTAGGTTTCACCAACATAAGCTACACGACATTGATTTCGTGATTAAAAAAAACAGTAATCTAAATAACTAATTTCATAATTTGTTAAGTTATAAATTTTGTTCCTAGATTGAATCTGTTTCTTCTCATGTGTTTAAACTTACTCGTGTTTCTTTAATTTCTTTGCATTTTGCTCCAACAAATCTAACGTTGCTTCCTAAATCAACTTTTTATATTTATTGGTGTTTTGGAATCCATTAAGTAGATATTAATCCACTTTCTAATTATATATGTAATAGAAACTTTTCTAAATTTAGGGATTCAATAGATACAGTACTCAAAATATAGGAACTAAATTTAATTAAAAAAGTAAAAAAAAAAAAAACATCTATTCTAGTTGTTTACTACCTATTATATTTATTTGATTTTTTCCTTACACGGCGAGGGTAAAAAATCTCAGGCATTGAAAATTTTGTGTCCAGGAGAGAGAATATGTTTGGGATCAAACTTCATTTTCCTTTCCTGGAAAGTTGTCCATTTGGAACCAAAATGGTGGATCCATTGTTGTTTTGTGTTGTGATGAGGGAGATATTGTTTGATTTCAATGCCAGATTTTGCACAAAATTCTAATATCTCTTCGTTCTGTTCATCGAACGATTTCCAATCTCCAAACCCACTTGAATGCAAAAACCCTATCGTGTAGAACACTTCTTCATCTGGTATAACGGTAGAGTTCCTACTATCCCATCTGCACGCAGCACGTATACCAATTAATAGTATTAAGTTTATAGGTTACAGTAAATTTAATATTTTATAAAGACCTTAATATATGGATGATAAACGATATCTTACTTGGATCGGTTCATGGGATAGATGAGGACAGGTCCTTTGGTTATGTTATGCCTTAAAACTATGTCTTTAAAGACACCAGAGTCGAAATCGGAGATACGAGATTTGGGTATGAAGAGATTTAGCCATGGATGAGGAACGTCCCAAAGTCCTTGGGATTGAAGCTTAAGCTCTCCACTTCGAACCCTATTTAGAAATTCCACGTAGCTCACATCTTTCTCAAATTTGAATCCCCTCTCATAACCTAACCCTTCCAATAATGCATCAACCTCCTATAAAACCAATTCAAAAATATAACCAATATTATTACAAATATATACAAATTAATAATAAACCTATAAATACATTAATATATATTTATATATATATATATATATATATAACTAATGTTATAAAGCTCACGTTTAACATAGACGGCTCATGAAAATATTAACTACTAATACCTTGTCTACGATAGACTGAGTACTATCATCATAATACTTGACAACTTCAAGGCAATAAATTAGAGAGTTTTGATTAGCCAATGCGATTATTCTGGGATGGTCGGACGGCGGGAAGAAGGAGGAGCGCCAGTTATCCGGTGAACCGTGATGCAGCAGAACCAAACCCTCGAGGTAATCCAGTGCATTCTCTTGTTTCCTTCCGTGCAGTGAGATCAAATTCTCTTGATCCTTGGCGAATTCGGAAAAGTTACTGTACAGCATTCGTACCCATTTAACCTACGAGCGAATTGCACAAAATCAAATCAATATATCAACTTAATTCACATACATAAATGCATGGTATGCATGCTTCCATAAAATAAAGATGAATTAGCAGTCAAAGGATGCAGTTTAATCTGAATTTGTCTGTATTGTATAAATATACGACATCGTTTTAGTTGTTGGGAAATGACAGGAACCACACCCCAACAAAAGACAAGGATAATATGTAGGGTTGTTTAGAAGCTTACGATGGACAGATACTTCCATACTTTAAATCAACTCAAAATATATATTTCATATAATAGTCAAAGATTTAATATACTCTATCAACTTAAACTTCTTTAATTTAATAATAATCTAGGGGAATATCGGCCAAACTCTGAAAATATCATTTTTCTCCGCTTATTAATATTGGTAAGTAATTTAACATGTTTTTTATATTATTTTAAATAATAAATTGTTTTTGTAATTATATATATTAATTAAGATGTGTTTTGGAGTAATTTTAAATGGTCAAAAATACCTTTCTTAACAAATTAAAAATATATTTAAATATCTTTTTTCAAAATTACTCGTTCTACCATCACTCTAAAATACACTCTTACCCTTGTTGGAGCCCGTTCCAAAACGATTCTGGCCCGAGCAATAATTCCAAATTGACCCAACCCTCCAAGAACGGCATGGAAAAGCTCAGAATCCCTTTTGGCAGAGCAAGTCACCATATTCCCCTTCCCTGCGAATATTTCAAAATTTTAATGCAAACAAAATAAAATACAGCCGATCAATTAATTGCATGCATGCAGTTGGAGCCAATAATTAATTTAAAAAGTCCACTGGAAACACCTGGGTTTGAAAAAAAAGGTTTCTTTTTTTTCATACTTAAAATGAAGTTTCAAACTTATGGACCACTGTTGAACAGCTTTCTCACAACATTAATAATGGAGAAAAATGTCTGTACTTGATCCACTATGTAACAACCAAACTTGTCTTTTCTTTAGATCTTCATATTTCCCTCCCCCTTCCATAATGTGAACAAAAGAAAAAGATCACATATTAAAAAGTAAACTACATGTCGTTTTAGCCAGAGATGAGAGAGATCCCGTACCGGTGACGACATCCATCTCCACCACATTGCTGACCTGCGGCCCGTACCGGAAAGTTTGGCCGCTGATGCCGGCGTTCGACAGCGTCCCGCCAACGGTTATGTACAAATAATCCGTCCACGAAACCGGCGTGAGCCCATATTCCAACGTGGCGTTCAACACGTCGATCCAGCGCTGTTCTCCGCCCACGTCGGCGTAGAATTCCCCCGTGGAGACGGTGATTCCCGGCGTGGCCCGATTACGCCGCAACGACGACATGTCGATCACTACTCCGTCCCGGGCCATGGCTTGGCCGCGGACAGAGTGCCCTTGCCCTCTCGCCGCTATTTGGAAGGGAATGGGATTGTTGTAGGCGTAGGAAATCAGCTGGACGACGTCGTTTATGGAAGAAGGGTTTAGAACCGCGGCGGGTGTTTCCTTGACCATGTTTCCGTAATCGGTGGAGGCCGAGTTTAAAGCTTCGGGATCGTCTCGGAGCCGGAGCTTGTTTGGCTGCAGGTGGAAGCTAGTCCATGGCTTGGATTTGCCCATGCTGGATTTTAAACGGCTTATGAAAAAAGTGACGATGAAATAAGCTGGAACTGGAAGATTCTCGGTCATCTTTATCAATTCGAAAAATGAAACAATAAATTCGAGATGAAGAAAGAAGAAGAAATAATTGTTATATGTGTTGTGTTGGTAAGAAAATGGTGGGTCGGAGAGGGAATATTTATAGAGAATTTGCATGAGGATCGGATAACGACAGGAAATTCTACGCTAAATAAAATTGTAAAATTTTAAAAATTTCCCTTTGAATACAATATTGTAATTGCAAATACACTCTATACGTAAATTAAATTCCGGTGAATTAAATTTAATTAGATTATTATAATAATGACTTTGCTTGTAGACATTCATATTGTAATAATTGAAAGTAAGAAAGTAATAAAGTTTAGGGGGAAAATTGGGTAGGTACGAAGACGAACAGAATGCTTGGTTTGTTTCTAAAAAATGGAAAAGAGGCTGAGGTTGGTTTGGTGAGGACTTGACGACGTCGTTGTGTGGAGTTTGTCTTCCTTTTCAAAGATTCGCAAGGACAGGTTTGGGATACTTTCTTTTTTTTTTTGTTTAATTTAATAAATTAAATATTTTCTGGAAGAAGGGGTCATGAGTTACACGCGCTACAGAATTAAGCAATTTTCATTCCTTCTTTATTTATTTAATTTTGTTAAAAAAATAGTATTTTTTTAAGGAAGATTCCTAGCAAAACCGGGGGGCGGGGGCGGGCCATTCCACTGCCACAGATGGCATTCCTTCTCGTCTTCGATCATTTTGGACCGTCCGATCCGTTTCTATGGTCAATCTCGGTCAAGTCCGGTCAATTATCGTTTTTTTATTTTTTATTTTTAAACAGTATTGAAATTGATGGTCCTTTTTTTGGTTGTAAAATGGAAAGTTGGAAGGTCGCGAGAACGTTTCTACCCTCAATTAAAAAAAAAAAAAGGATTTCAATTCAACTCTGGTTAATTATTTATTCAATTAAAATAACACATTTTAAAGATGGTGCAGGAGAACAAAATTATTCGTTAAACTTTATTAATTAAAAAAAGGGGGGAATTGGAAATAATTTGATGTGAATAGTTTAGAGAATAATTGGAAGAAAACATTAAAATTGTAATGTTGAGTACTATGGTATGTACGAAAGCTGCATAGCAACTAGAATAGACATACTTCAATGTACTTATTCATGAATTTCTAGACATGCCTCAGACACATCAATCAATACTTTCCAATATAATTTATTTCACATCTTAATTTTCCTTTTTTATATTATTAGTGTTTTTTTCCTTTTTCTCCCGTTATTACGCGACACGTATGCTCAAATTAAGACAAACTTTGAACCTCGGGAGGACTATGTTGTCCTACCTTCAACTTCTATTTATTAGGAAACTCAAAAGAAAAAGAAAAAAAGAAAAGAACTCCTATTTATTAGGTTAGATTTTCCAAAGTACCTATTGGGAAAAGGTGCATTTGGTTTTTACGACATTATTAACTTTTTTATAATTTCAAACAATGAATATGATAAACCTACCCTCAAAACAAACAATAATTGATATATATCTCAAATTAAGATGTTGAACTCACATGTTGTTCTAAAAAATGACATTCCATCTACCCTTAACGTTCAATATTATTGAATTATAAATTACATTGTTATATATGTATTTTGAAAGGGTTAAAGCTTTTCATATTTTAAGAGTTGATTTAATAACTTTTTCATCTATCGTCAAAGCGAGAATAATTCAGGGGTAATTGACATATATCTCTAACCAAGAGATTATGAATTCGATCCCCTACCTCCACGTCCTGTTCTAAAAAAATGACATTCCATCCTACCCTCAATGTTCTCTATGGTTTTCATTTCTAGAGAAGACAAGATTATGTGGGTGTGTAGCTATATATATATATATATATATATATATATATATATATATATGAGATCTTTAGGTCAAAGATTATTACTTGAATGGGTAATTAAGTTGCATTTGTTAAAATTAGTAAACAAATAGCATGGGACTCCTTCTCTTATAAAAATTGAAAAGAAAAATTGTACAATTTTGAAAGTATTAGCTGGGTTTCTCCATCTATAAAACCCTATAATATAAATAAATAATTGTTTATCATTTGGTTATTTTTTATTTTTTATTTCTTCATTTTGTTATTTAATTTATATATTTTTCAGGTCGGATCAAATAAATAATGCTATTGAGGTGCTGGTAATATCAAAACCAAAGAATTCAAATTAATTATTTTGGTGATATAAAAAAAAATGTATTCTTTGAGATGCATGTGCTCAACGCATGTTAATGGTCCCGTCTTTTTAATCATACAATAATATATATTAATTAGTATTTGTATGGTTCGGTATCGTATCAACCCTTATAATATATATTTGGCGGTATACATTAAATTAATTTAAACTTCTCTCCTGCACCACCAGACGTACGGTTCGAACCTCAAACCTTCATTAAAAAAAGTAATGGATATGATTTTTTTTTTATTGGTACGTACATTGCATCCCTTTAATATAATAATTTTGTATAGATATTCTTAATTTTTTTCTGATTTTTTTTTTGTATATATACTTTTAATTGGTGTGGTAACTTGGTAAAAGATTTCCTCATAAATTAAAATGATATGATATTATCTCATTTTAGAGATATTTTAACAAGGCTAAAATCATTTTTAGCCTAAAATGATTTTAGAAAAAGTCGAAAGTAGTTTAAAGTATATTTTATGTCATTCCTTTGGACAACAACTTTTAAAGTTTTTGGCTTGTTGATTGGAAAACGCTTAAAACCAACTCACAAGTAGATTAAGTAACTCATCACTAAATGCTTTTTATTAAGGAATTTAAAATTAAAGTACTTTGGTAAAAAAAAAAAAAGAAACAAAAACTATAATTTTAAAAGTAATTTTAAGGTCTACATATTTTTACTTTTAAATTATACATAAAAGACTTGGTATCCATAGAAGGTATGATTCGGTGTCTTTATCTTATATATATTTAAGAGATCTAATCATTTCTAACCAATATGAATTTATTATATTCCCACGTCCAAATGTAAACTAAAGTTTCGTATCAAATCCAAAATTGTCATTAAAATATAAATTTTGTCATAGTAAGTACAAAAAATAAAGCTCCAGAAAATCTTTGAATTGAAAATGGTGGAATATGTATATATATATTAAAGGCCATCAAATAATATAAATTGCTGGCAATCTTCATGAAAACAACTAAGCAATGCCTTCCCACATGCCCAAATAGTGACTTGTTTGGGTTTAGACCTAACAAAAAGAAATAAAAGAAAATGGTTAGTTGTTCTCCCACCCTAGCTAGCTCTAGAAATTATTTATATTAAAAGAACCAAACAAAGCATAATTGGTTCTCCACTTCATTAAATGACTTTTTCTTATTATTTTTTTTTTCAAAAATTAAGTATATTGCAAGAAAAAAATAATCTCATAATACCAACAAAGTCAATAACACAACTTCTCTCATTAATCTTCATTCACTTGCACCTTTGAACAAAAAGGCAAAAAACCCTAGCTAGCCTCATGTAGTTTACTTCCCACTATAATTACTTTCAGCTTAATTAATTTATTAGCATCATCTTTTTAATTAATGGGATTTTTTCTTCTTTAATAGGAAAATTTGATGTTGACATTTTTCCACTTTTGGCCTACCATGTTGGAAGTTGGACTGAATTAATGTAGCCTTTGCTAGCTTGGATTTTAATAGTGCTAGCTTACTATTGTCTCATATTTATCAAATTTTTAAAAAGTAGTACTAAGTTCCTTGTTAAATTATTCATTTAGTCTCTAGCTTAGTTTCAATCAAGTCATTATGGCCCATATTTGAGCTTACTTTATATTTGGTTTTTATGATTTTAAAATTTTCAATTTGATTTTTAAACCTCCGCAAATTGTCTTTCAATTATTTTTTACCTATTTAAAAACTCAATCATATTATTCGATGTTTTACTTGGTCACCTAGAAAATAAAAAATACTAATATATTACCATGTAAATTAGAACATGTAATATAGATAGTACCCGCTGTATAATTTTAAACGATAAAAATAGAATAAAAACTATACCCAAAATCATAATTATGAAAGTATACCCAAAATGAAACATTGAGTGCACCAAACAAATATTTTAACCAAAATATATTGAATAAATAGAGGTGGGTTCGGTTTGTTCGCAGGGGAGAGGAGTG
>NW_019104606.1:331895-345631 GCF_001995035.1 Momordica charantia
ATTCTGAGACTGTGGAGAAATGGAAGTCGGTGAGTGAGGATCGGCTGAAGGCGGAGGAGGCGTTGGCCGTATCGGACGGATCGAGTTGGGATGAGGAGGATTTAGCGAGGTTCATCGGCGATGGAGAACAGATTTTCTGAAAAGGAAATGGCTAAAGGGCTAGGGTTAGGGTTTACGGAGAAGATAGATGAGGATGGAGATGTAATTTTGGGGTTTAACACTGTTAATACAGATCAGAATATACACAGAGTAAGTAAGTAGTAAGTAAGATAGGATCGAAAAGAAGAACTACATGTCGTTTTTGGAAATTGTGTTGGCTAATTGAATGCTGAGCATGTGAAGTTGAAAAGAAACTTCATGAATTTCCCGTTTTTTCTTCCCTCTTTTTCTTTTTTTAAACTCATAAACCCATCGTTCCATTTTGTCGTATTCTTTGTGAAATCGCCAACAAACTGGTTAGCGTTCAGAGGGATTCAGTATAATTCCATATTAATTTCATAAATTAAACTGAGTAACACATGTTTCGTATTATTATAATACATAATAATTCAAACGCAGTAATATTATTAATTATGATTTACAGAACTTTTACTTTAATTTGTTAGAACAATGAAAAAAATCTTATTAGTCTTTTAATACTCGTATTTTTTTTTGGGGGGGTTGTTTAAATTGTAGTCTCAACATGTGTTTAGGATCTTTAATTTGATTATCCTTCATCAAAGTATTAATCCCTCGTCTCATATTTGACTATTTGTTGTGTTAGTATCTTGTTCCTTCCTTAGTTGAAGTATTAATCTCTCCCATCATATTTGACTATTTCTTATATTTTTGTGTTTATTCATAAATTTATCATAAAATGGTTTTTTTTTTTGCTGCACCATAATATATGTTCATGAATTTTATTTTGATTCTTGAAACTTTCAAGTACAACATCAAAAAAAACTGTGTTAATTTTTTAAAATTAATAAAGTTTGTCTAACAAACTTCTAAATATTAATTATATCTACTATATATTAAAGGATAACAAAGCAAAAGCTACAATTTTCGACCATATAAATCAAATAGAAACTAAATATAAATGATAATAATCAAATTGAAACTAAATATAAATATAAATGATCATAATACGTAGTTTTTGGGTAAAAATGGACCCCACATAAGTATCGAACTGCAATAATTAATTAAAAAAAAAAGTATACTGTTTAGAAATAAAATTCTTACGAAATCGAATAAATATAAATGATAATAATATATCATTTTATGGTATAAACGGACCCTTCATAATTATTTACGGAAGGCTGCCTGCGGAATGTGGAAGCGGACAGGGACGGCGAAAACAAAAAATTATTAAAAAATTATTTAATTGTTGTCGAGTTTCTCGGATTTAATAATATAATAAATTTTGTAGGTTTCTAATATTTGGTAAGTTTGAGTACGGAAATGTAGGGTGGCTAATTAATTTTCAGTGGTGTGTCGGACTTGGGACTGCTTAAATTTAAATAATTAATACAATTAATGGCCCTTTAAGATAGATTGTCAACATAATTAAATGTTTGTGTCAACTTTTTAGTTTATGGTTTTTATGAACCTATAATAAAATAATCAATTGGACTACATTCCATTCCAGACCATGTCTCAACAAAAAAAAAATCATTATGACTTCCTTCCATAATAATTTATGGATGAATATTTAATTTCGTGAGAACAGGTTCTTTAAATATATAATTTTTTTAATCTTTTTACGTCACTCTCGATTAAACTATATTGCTCAATTTCTAAAGATTAGAGGTTCAATCTCTCAGTCTCACTTCTTTTTTTTAATAAATACCATCATAAATTTACACCTTGAATTTAGTTTAAAATATTATTTAATTTTTTTTCAAATATAATTATCTTAACTTGATCTACAATTCGCTAACGTATTTTGAAAACATAAAAAGAATGTTCTTATAAAATTTGTACCAAATTCGAATTTAAATGTAGTACTTTTTTAATCTAAAATTGATATTATATAATTTTAGTTTGAGCAAGTTTGTTTTGCTAAAACAAAAAAAAAAGTTGAAGAACAATATAATAATTTATTACAGTTAATGTAAATAACTGATTAGGTCATGTTTAACTTTGTTTTCCAAATGTTAACTTTATAGGTTCCTTCAACCATCAATAGAGTTGACAATTATATGGTAAAGTTCCACATGGTGTGAATTATTAAATGATAATTGATTAATTTTATAGCGCTATAGTCTACTACATTGTTAACTTAAAAACAAAAAAGTGTTGCATTATTAATAAATAAACAATTAACAAATAACAAATAGCATAGCTAATAAACATAGTTAGAGCCTCTTACTCGTTTTATTGAATTTAGAGATTCRAATCTCTACTTTCATATTAAAAATAAAAATGAAATAAAATTGTTATTGATTCGTGCGGTAAGGTTTTGGGTATAACCCTCAAGCTTAGCTCGGCCCAATTTCTAATGGGTCAATCTATTACCTACTGTGTCTATTTATTTGCACGGATAAATATGGATGGTTAGGTAATCAATCATAAATAGCTAGTGCAAACATGAACTTAGTTCAGCCATAATTGGCGTTTTTTACTGGAGGTAAAAAAAAATCATAAATACCAATTAATTTCTATATAAACTGGATCAATATTAAAGAAAAAAAAAGCTATATCAATTAAATGATTTTTTTTTCCGACAGAGTGAAATATAGATAACATTTCTAAATGTATTAAAAAAAAGATAATATTTCTAAACTATATCCAAATTTTAATTCAGACCCGTTTGAGGGTGCCTTTTTTGGGCCGAACTAGATTCGCTGCAAAGCCCAGTAGCCCATCGCCACTTGAGACCCAAAGTATCTCGAATATTTATTAACAAAATGTCGACACCGACTATTGTTTTGATGCTTATTTTATTTTTATAATTTAAAATATTTTAAATTGGGTATTTGTGATGTCTTTAACTAATTGATTGAGATATACTTGTATCGAACAATTTTAATCAAATTTCTAAATGTATATAAATATTCATTTTGCTATTTAAATTTCTTTAAATCATATAACTAAATTTTTGTGTGTGAACTCGAACATGGTTCAGCTCATTGAGATATTTATCTCCAATTAAGAAGTCGTGAGTTCGAATCCTCATCCACGATGTTGTACTAAAAAAAAGCGTTAAATTTGTTTGTATCGTCTCGTGGGACTCATGTTTTAAGCTATATTTCTTATGTCAGAAATCAAAATTAATATTTTCATATCAAACGGGCAATACAAACTTTTTTAAAAAAAGGTCAAAATTAATTGTTGTGAACGTTTATATGTACCAAAAATAAAATTAAAACTTACAAAAATAATAATAGAAAGAAACACTTTTGAGTCATTTTACTCATTATTTGGAATTGTGATTCATATGATTCATAAATGGTACAATTGTACTAAACTATTGTTTATATCTTATCATTATTGTCCCTTTCTCATTGTACTTTGTTTTTTTAATTATTATTATTTTGGTTCGGGGATTGCAATTGCCAATTATTAAGGGTCATTCCCTCATTATATGTACGAACACCTTGAATTTGGGCAAAACATCGTAAAGTCACTAACAATGTTTTTATTTTTAGAAAATATAAGTCTAATTTGTGGTCCAACCATTTCAAAAATAAATATCATGAATTACTCAGGTTGATTATGGTCGAATTTTAAGAACTAGCCCTGAACTAAATAGTTAAAGTCGAATTTTAAGATGATCACTTGGTTGATTAAAATTATGCGAAGTAATTGTAAGCAATTTTATCTTTATAGTTTTCCAAACGAAATTAAACACACTTAGCTTTAGAGTTAGTTTTTACTGATGGTTTACCAAAAAGAAAGTATAGATCAAATTTGTTGCGTTGTTATATAGTTCAACAAAAAGCCGAGATGATATTACATATTGATTATAAGAATTTCTAAATAAAGATGAGTCAAAGTGAATGAGGAAGGGAAGACCACCCGAAACAAGATTCAAAGTACCCTCAATTTTCACAACGATAATATATAATTTGTTTGATGGAAAGAAAAGAAAAAGGAGAAAACCCGACATTAACAATGATACCAACCCAGCAATGCTTTTGTGCCCCATATTTCACTCCCATCGTTTTCCCATCTTTTCTTTCTAAAAACAATAACTTTTTAAAGGTGAAATTATACAAAGCCATTTTAATCATGAGTATGGACCCTATCATTATATTAACATTTAACTATTTCTATGCATCTATATCTCCCCCTCTCTCTCCCCTTTTTTGGCTTTTGTTTTTTTGATTCATTGCATTAAAAAATTCGAATACAATTCCTTTGATTTCGTGAGGATAGAATTTAGTTCATATGCTAGGGAATAGATCTTTTTGTACTATATTCAAATCCCTAATTCACAATTACATTTAAAGTATCAATCAGATATTCTTAATTAATAATTTACTAGTATTATTTGATATATGAAAAAAAACTTGAACAAAAAAAAAAAGTATTAGACGATGCTCGAAGTGATATATTTGAAATTATTAAGCATTGACTTTGCTTGATTAAACTTGGATATTGATGCTTCTGACTCTATTAATGACCATTTTTCTATATGTTATTGGATATATAATTAATGCAAATTAATATTGAGTTTCTCTAAACTTGGACAACTATGTTCAAGTCTTTTGCACTTGTTCTTTGACAGCTTAGTAAATCTTTTTAGATTCTTACAAAATTTTCACTATTCTACCATTATTTATTTATGGTTTTAATTCCCTCACAAACTTAGTATGCAAATTGGCATATCTATTTCCAAAACTTATTTTGAACGGTCTCGAGATTCAAAATTTGAAACTTTAAAAGGTATAATTACATTTTAAAAAAATTATAAACATACTAGTTTTATATTTTAAACTAATATTATTTTTTTTTAATTATAATTAATTAATTAATAATATTTTAGATTGTACTAAATTTTTAATTGCTTTCCCTCGTTTAGAAATAACTTAAATTTCTAGATCACCAATTAAACGCACACAGTTTAAAAAAAAAGGTTGACCTTATCTAATTTGTATCTTTCCATCTCTATTTCTCCCTTTATATTGATACATTTTCTCTCTATATCGATACAAATTGCATAATTAACCCAATCTTTGCTCACTCTTTCAAGAAGATTTAGATTGATCATCTCATGAAAGATGGATTCGGAATATTTTCATTAAAAAACTGATCTTGGTTAGAGATATCGAGAATGATAATATAATTTCACATTAGTTGATAGTGAAGATGATAAATACATAGATAAATATTTTATCTCAATTAATTGACGTATGTTTTTTTTATATATATTTTAAAAAAATTACACAAATCAAAATATTAATATCATACCACGGTATAAACATCGACAATGGTACTTATAAAATTATGTTACTAAAAATGTGGGTGATGGGTCATAGAATTTGGAAAAAGAAGTTATGGATGATGATGTTTCGTGACCACATTGAGAAAAATTATAAATTTGGTTAACTTTATAGCAAATCAACAATTCATCCACTCCAATCATACCATTTGATTAGACACATCAAAAAAGTTGATAAATCTATCTCCACTTTAATCAAGATATAGTCTTTGTGGAAATTTTATTTTATTTATTTTTACTCAAAGTGCTCTATTCAACTCAAACCATTACTTGTTTGTGCTTGCAAAAAAAAAAAAAAATAAAATAAAATAAATTAAATATAGGTTGCATGAAAACCTTTCCAATTGTTTTTCAAGTGGATGAACAAAATTAAATTCTTCATCGTTGGTAGAAATGACCAAATATTTCTTACAAATCAAACAATAGAAAACAATGATAAAATTATTGTAAAAAGTAAAAGAAGGATTAAAAATCACACAAATTATTGCAAGAAGATGAATGTTATGGAACTCTTCTGCTTTAGATCCCATTAGTCTTATCCCAATTCTTTCGAAAAGTGAAATCTTTAAAAAGTTTGTTGCCTTGCAAATCTTTTGTGCCGTATACTTCCAAAAAAATGAACTTGGCATCAACATGAATACGTACTTACAATTCCAATTCCCAAGCAACATTAAAGATAAAAGAAAAATAAGAAGAAAAAAATAATCACATTAAAATTTATTATTCCAACATTTTACCTATATAATGTGATAAAATATAATGTAATAAAGTATTTTCTAATTTTAAAAATTAAAAAAAATTAAAATTAAACATATTTTATCCACTCAACTATGTTGGGAGGGATAAAACTTATTTCGAATATAAATATATATGGATATATTTTGAATTTATGACGGAATTAAAATTGGCCCACTTTTTTTTTCCGTCTCTCTAGTAATAATGATGTGATGATGAGTGTTGGCATGTAACGTTACGTTGATTTCTAAGACATTAATTTGTATAATGATCTTAGTAAAGAAATTTCTCTTAAAAAAAAAAGAAAAAAAAAGAATGACGGCTCATCAACTCGATCAGGACCGTTGGATTCCTCGGTTGGGGGGTCGTGTCCTAACTCCTAAGCCTCCAATGCCATATGCATAAGCACATGCCACAAAGGGAGAGATTTGGTGAAATGTATACTGTCATTAAGACAATAATATACTTTACATGCCATTTATTTTCCCATCCAAATGGTTTTTTTTTTTTTCATTTGGGATTTGAATTTCGATGATATATACTCAAACTAGTTGAATCATCTAATACTAATATTTTGATGTTATTTACTTTTCCATCTCTAATAAATAAAAGTTACATCAAATTATAAATATTTTCAAAGAGATTTATGATAGGATTTTGTCACATGTACCAAACTAATTGTTAAATGAACTTACAAATCTAAAATAAATTTTAACAATAAGAATAGAGATTAAATACGATATGTACAAAAACTAAGTTTCTAATTTAATTCTAACAAAAATAATATTAGAAGAAACTCCACGTACATTTATGCTGGGTAGGTATTTTGGGTATAATTTAAAAATAAAGGGAAAACATTTCTCTCCCTCTTGTTGTGTTGTTACTTTTAATACTGCCTACCTATTTTGTTCACAAATTTACAACATCCATTTTTGTTTCTAGTTTCACAATATCAAATATCTTGTTTTATTTTTCAATTTTACAATGAGTATTGAATTTTTGTTATATATTCCTTTTTTCAGAAAGAAAAAACTAATGGGTGGGTATAATAAGAAGAAAAGTACCTTTCTTGACAAATATTGAAATAATTACAAATAAGCATAATATTAGAGAGATGATTTGATATCGTCATTCAATTTTGGATTTTTTTGAGAGAGTAAAAAAACAATTGGGAAAGAAGAAAAGGAAAAAAGAAAATTACTGTAACATTGGGTGACCATTTGGCCAATGTTGTTAATGGCAGTGGGGTTGAGACTTGAGAGAGAGAGAGAGAGAGAGAGCATAGGCAAAAAAGAATTTAAAGGGGAAAAGGAAAAAAAAGGGAAAAAAAAAATTGGAAAATAACTTATGTCATGTAGCAGCAATAAATCCAAGAAAAGTAGAGCCCTGTCTTTATTAGACTAAATTTCAATTAATTTAACCGAATTTTCAATTATTTAATTAAAAGAAAAAAGTGGAGCAAAAAAGAATTTGAAGAAGCCGAATACCTCGCACCCTTATAAGTTCCCCTCGTCAGTTGCTCATTTTTCTCACCTACATCTCTTATTTCTTTCTTTCTTCTTCTTCTTTTTTTCAAATTTTTTCTCTCTCTTTAATTGCAGTTAAAGATGGTGGAAGAGAAGCCCAGAATTGTGATTATTGGAGCGGGAATGGCGGGGCTCACGGCGGCGAACAAGCTTTACACGGCGGCAGGCTCCAAAGATTTGTTCGAGCTCGCCGTCGTGGAGGGCGGAGAGAGAATCGGCGGCAGAATCAACACGGCGGAGTTCATGGGCGACAGAATAGAGATGGGCGCCACGTGGATCCACGGCATCGGCGGCAGCCCAATCCATAAAATTGCCGAGCAAATCAACGCCCTCCACTCCAACCAGCCGTGGGAGTGTATGGACGGCTACTCCGACCTCCGGACCACCGTCGCCGAAGGCGGCCTCGAGCTCTCTCCGGCCACCGTCGACCCCATTTCCTCTCTCTTCAAGAAGCTCATGGATTTCGCTCAGGGGAAGATCACCGGAGACTCCAATTTTCTCCAGCAAGCTAATAATATCCATGGTAATGGCCTGGAGAAGCTCAGCATAGGAGCTTTTCTCCGGCGAGGGCTCGATTTGTACTGGGTTTCTAATAATGGCGAAATCGAGCCCAATGGGTGTGGAGAATGGACCAAAAAATCTCTGGAGGAAGCCATTTTCGCCATGTACGAAAACACCCAAAGAACTTACACCTCCGCCGGCGAGCTCTCGACGCTAGATTACTCGTCGGAAAGTGAGTACCAAATGTTTCCCGGCGAGGAAATCACCATCGCCAAAGGCTATTTGAGCGTAATCGAATCCATCGCCTCTGTTCTTCCCCCTGGATTAGTCCAATTGGGCAAAAAAGTAATCAAAATCGAATGGCAGCCGGAGCCGGAAGGCCGGAATATTCCAAATGACACGCAGACCGATTTCCGGCCGGTGAAGCTGCATTTCTCGGACGGGTCCGACATGTCGGCCGATCACGTAATCGTGACGGTCTCGCTCGGGGTTCTGAAGGCCGGAATCCAGCAACGGCGAGAGTCAGATTCAGATTCCGATTCCGATTCAGGTTTGTTTAATCCTCCTCTGCCTTCGTTTAAAACAGAGGCCATTTCGCGGCTCGGATTCGGCGTCGTCAACAAGCTGTTTCTCCGGCTGGCTCCTCCGGCCGCCGGAGCCGAAGATTCGAAGAATTCCAACATATTCCCTTGCCTGAATTTCGTTTTCCACCGGCCGGATTCCGAGTTACGGCGCAAAAAAATCCCATGGTGGATGAGAAGAACCGCATCTCTCCACCCAATTTACCAAAATTCGTCCCTCTTGCAATCCTGGTTCGCCGGAGAAGAAGCTCTCCACCTCGAGAAACTATCCGACGAAGAAATCATCAATGGAGTTTCCACTACGATCGGCAATTTCCTAATTCCAGAACCCAATTCGAATTACAGAGTGAAATTCACAAAGGTTTTGAAGAGCGAATGGGGCAGCGATCCTCTGTTTCTGGGGTCATACTCATACGTTGCAGTGGGATCGAGCGGCGAGGACTTGGACGCCATGGCAGAGCCATTGCCAAGAACAGAGAACAGAGAATCGTCTCCAGAAGCTCCAGCGCTTCAGATTCTATTTGCAGGAGAAGCAACTCACAGAACCCATTATTCCACTACTCATGGAGCTCATTTCAGTGGCCTTAGAGAGGCCAATAGGCTGCTCCATCATTACAATTACAACTGCGTTTGAATTTCTGAAACAACTTTTTCTTTTTTTCTTTTGGGGGTTTTTAAGAGGGCTGGCTTGGGAAGGGGGGAAAATGAAAATGGTATTTATTACTGTGAGATTGTTCCATAATATTATTATGATCTTCAAAGTTCAATGTCAATATTTCCCTCATCTTTCTCTCTCAAATTGTTGAATTATGATGAGAGGAAAAATAGAGAGACAGAGATGTGATGAGGGTACTTTTAGATGTACTGCATTAATTAAAGTTGAAAGTTTGATTGATTTTACTTCTGCTCTCTTTTCTTGTTTATACCTCTTTCTTCCTCTCACTCCCCCGTTTCAGCTCTCAGAATCATTTCTCTCACATTCAATTTTGAAATATATACATATTTTATTTAACTTTCCTAGTAAGGATTTAGGTGATGTACCACTCTTCTCTGTGGATTTTAAAGTTTATAACAACTCAATTCTTATCCCAAAAATATTGTAAAGATTTTACAAGATTTCTTATATGGTGTGGATCAATATAAACTTGCTTCTTAACCTCTTTTGAGTTCAATTTTGTGGGGGTAAAAATTTCAACTTCTTATATTTTAATAAATATATATATATATATATATATATATATATATATATTAACCAGGCTATATTTAGATTGGGAAGGGGAAGTAATATTACTACTGCCCCCATTTACCTTTATGTAAATTTTATTTTTTGTCTTTTTAAATTTTGTCATTGTCTTTTTACAATTTACTTAACACTCGTTACTAAAATCTCGAAAAATAAATATAATAGTGACAAAGATAAGTGGGAGAAAAGTGAAAATATATATAAATAGAAAAAGTTAGATATTATATTAAGCTAACTTTTAATCCATCAATAATTTTTCCCCAATAAAAATTTGACACGTTGAACTAAGTTTCTTTTCGACTAAATATCACTTTTATAGCAAGATCAAATCAAATTTTATGATTTAATGAGATCTTATGAAGAAGTTAAAAATCCAAATTGATACAGATTTTGACATAAAATAAAAATGTGACACTTGAAAGGATTGGTCGTAATAATGTGCTAAGTCAACATTAGAAGACATAACAAACAACAAGCTAAATAATATGTTATTTTAAACATTAATTTATCTAAATCTTTTATAAGATTATCTATCTTTTGGACATGCCAGATATTTGATATTGATATGATACTAAAGCAAAAGATGCTTTAAATTCAAATGTCTTACTTATTTTCTATCCTTTATACCTATTAATAATAAACCACATGTGATATATTTTTGTAAGGGAAAAATTTAAAAATACATATAGCTTAACATACCATTAGAATATAGTTTGAATTTAAACTCCGACAATATCATTTCTTGCACGTTTTATATATTAATTGATGTCTAATTAATAAAACTTGGTTGACTTATAGATTTTTATTAAAAAAAACTTATAGAGTATATCTATAAAATAAAATTTAGAAAGAAAAATGAAGGTTGATTCACTACCACCAGTGACATCAGTATCATATTAAACATGAGATGTGTAATTTATCGACATTTAAAATCATCTCTAAGGGAAAAAAAAAACTATATTACAAACAAATGGGGTATGTTACTCCATGGTACTGGAATTTTTCTTACTTTAGAAGGTAGCTCTAGTTCATTCCGTCTCTGTAAAAAAAATGTTTTTTTAAAAAAAAAAATAAAAACAAAACAAGTGTGTTTTTTATTATATTGAATTGGTGAAATGAATGGACAGGATCCGATAAACCCGGGCCTTTCCAGCTTGGAATCTATTCATACTTCCCTTTCTACTCTTTGCTTTGCTTTGCTTCTCGACTTAACGACACCGTATTGGTCTTTTGTTTTTACCCCTTTTGTTCCATAACTTGGAGACACTCCTGCCACTTCTGCTGTTAAGTTTTAACCCCCAGACCCAAACACAACCCAATATTTTAAACTCAAACACTCAATCATATTATTATTAATGTTATATTTCTAATTTGTTTTTATAACATTTCTGAAATAACGTTTCTGTTTCTTGTTTCTATTTACTCATTTTTTATAAAGAAAAATAGAATTGCACGGTCCTCATCACCCAAATATTCAAAAATGATAGAACATAATTTATATTCATGTTGGAATAAATTGGAAACGGAACAACAAACAAGAAACTTGTTTTCGTTGTTCTCAAAACTTTTATACAATTTTGAGAATATATTTCTAAAAAATGAGAAACAAGAAACATAAATTATTAAATACTTAGATTCTTAATAAAATTAAAAACAAAAAATAAGAAACGGTAATATTACCCAAGGTCTAGAAAAGTCTTAGAAACATGGCCTACCCACTTTGGTACCCTGTAGATTTCCCATACTGTGTTGGGTAGAGACAGATAATGACTCCACATTGACTATTCAATCAATATTTAMATACTTGCTGTCTTTTTTATTATTAGTAAAAAAACTTGTTCTGGCATTCTTCAAAATCTCAGTCTCAACCTTGCATGATTAAATCTCTCTAAGTTTTTTTTATATTTATTTTATTTTTGTTATAATTCATCGATATTCTTTATGTACCTCTTGTGTTCTAATAATGCCTCCATGATTAAGACAAGAGAGTACATTCATGACCAAAATTTAATGATTGAGATTATTAGGTTATAATATATTATTGTACTTTTTTCGTAAAATTTGATAAGGAGATGAAATTTTGGATTAAAAAATTGCACGAATGCAATTTCAATTATTGCGTGGATCAACCTAAATTTTCTCCAAATTGACCTTGAAGCAATTTATTTATTTATTTATTTTTTTTGCCACTCAAACCTATTTAATTTTTGTCTATGTAACTCGCGTCTCAAAGTATAAATGGCATATCAAGATTCACCGTAAAATCACCCTAAACCCTAAAACAAATGAACTCAAAACCCAACTCTCTTGAGTTGCTCTTTAGTCCACAAATATCTTGCTTTTGAGGAGGATATATTTAGTGAAAGCATAAAAAAGAAATATTTATTATTGCCGCACAAAAGAGATTTGAACAGAGAACAAATTTGTTTTAGTTATATTATATTGGGGTTGGATTTGTTTGGAAACTAAAAAAAGTGTAAGTGTAGGGTCAAATTTTTTAGGTTGTAAGTTGGGTAAACAAAGTCCTATATTGTATATCAGATAAAACAATTATCTTCATTGCTAAAAGAAATAAAAAGTAAAACTGCAATGGTCATGTCCAAAACGAGAAAAACTTCTCCCCTGAAGATTGAGAAGGAATCTCCTCCTGAATTCCTATGTGGTCCAATAGCATATAGAAAAGTGGATCACATAGAAATTATACGAAATTAAAAAAATCTACTTGTTTATATGCTACTGGACCACGCATGAATTCAGGAGGAGCTTTCTCTTGAATCTTAAGGAGGGAAGTTTTGTCCATCCAAAACTGACAATATTATAGAAATATTTTGGGATACGAGGGTATCGTTATCCTCGACACGAACGAATGAAAGAGGGAGAAGGGGGAATTGGAAAGGGAAAGAGAAAACTCTATTATTGTGTAGATTTTGCAGGCTTCCTCCCAAAGAGTTTGTATGTCCCACCTGCTGTGGGCTTCAATCACCCTTTGATGATTTTGCATTATGATGGACCTACATGTCTCTCACCCCCCAAAACTTGTTGTCTTCATTCTACAATATCACCATTTCAAAATCTCTCTCGCTACCATCCAAATCCAAATCCAATCCATCGAATCCAACCACACCTCTCTCGGTCCTATGTTTACTTCGTCATTACAACACGCACAATGTACTTAATTTGACCATCTTGTTTGGTTTTCCTCGAGATTTTTTTTTTCTGCGTATGACTAAAATGAACTAATATAAGCGGTGAAATGTATTCGAACACAATCGTAGTTCAGTGCACCATGARTACACCTACAAAGTTTGTCTTTTGTTTCTCCTTTTTTGTTTTGGAATTGATGTCTTTGAAACACAAATCAAACTAGACATTCTAATTCTTCTTTATATTTTCTCATAATAATTTTGAAATAATGAAAGGATAAATCAATAGTTGAATTAACATATATCACTCACCCATGGAAGATTAATATATTTATCCCTTTCTCCCTTTTTCTTTTGGTCTAGTGCATCAAAATAAAGTTAATCAAAGAAATTAATCAGTTTAGCTCAATTAGTTCTACAATTATACGAAAAACACTTGAGAAAATCAAAATAAAGTGATTATTTTTTAAATAGAGAATCGTTAAAGACTTCAAGAAGAGAAGAGATACTTTGTTATATATTCTCTTTTGTAAAATATTTTTTTTTAGAAAGAATCCTATTCCATACATAAAAAGGAAAAAA
>NW_019104606.1:349999-375778 GCF_001995035.1 Momordica charantia
TTTTCCTTTATTTATTTATTTTCCTTCTCGTGAGTGACAAAACCATAATTTTGGCGCCTTAAGATTTGGGGTGGTTATTGAACGCCACTCTACTGATTCCTTCGCTCACCGCCAACCATTTTCCATCCAAAATTTTCCAAACTCCAATTCTCTGCTCTGCTTTCATGTCAAATAACCATACTTCAATCATATCCCTCCTTCGAATTTCTTTATTTCTTCAATTATGCCGGGAACCATACGAGTTTCAGGTAACTTCGTCGGATTTCGTCTCTTTAATCCAAGAGTTTCAGATATATTATGCCGGTACCAAGATTTTTCATGGTTGATTTCGATTTTTTTTCAGTTCTGGAGTTCATGGACCTCCCTAGCCTATTCCCTTCCCCAATATCCGTTAAGGGTACGGAAATCAATTGCCCTCTTCGAGTCTGATTTTTCGTTTTTGAGTCTGAAACGGTTTCATCTTATTGCAGTTTCCATGGGTAAAAGACATTATGAAACCTCGGACAAAGGAGACTTCTCATTGTAATGAAATATTCCTGTCATTTGAAATGTTTATCTTCTCTCCTTGTTCTGGTTGTTGTGTTTATTATGGCTTATTTTCTTGGTTGGTGTACACAGTCCATTGACAACGCTTCGAGATGATGTGATTCTTATAGTTCAGGATGGTGAAGGGAACGAGATATCACGTGCAGGTTTGTTCTAGGAATTTCTCGTTGTATCTCAATCTGATTAATGATTTTAGCAAAATGAGGTTGATTGGGATGGTTTTGTTTTGGGGAAGGTGTTCAGGCAAAATCAATAGTTGAGAAAGGTTACTGGGATGATCATTTTCCTCTTGAAGGAGGAGGCCGCGTGCATTTGCAGTTCCAGTTTGCTCTTAGTGAAGATGATCGCAGTCGAATTCGAATGATGGTACCCTCTTCAAACCTTATTTTTCTCCAACAGTGTCTGTCACTTTATTTGCTGAAGTACAGTTAATTATGTTCATAATAGTAATCTCTTTAATTTGAGTTGTGTTATTAGAATCACAGAGATTGTTTCACTTGCACACTTCGTTTTGCATTCTTGAGATCTCTGCAACTTGAGTCACTTTCGGTACTTGATGTTGTTTCTACATTTTTTTCACAGCGAGAAACCGCTTTGAGAAGAAAACAGACTGAGCGTCAAGATAGAAATCTCAAAAGCTCTGGAAGCAGCCTTGCATCATCCTTTTATCTAAACCCTGAGTTCTCAGGTCAGATCCTGCTCTTCTTTTGAGAAAAAATAAGGGCAGAACAGAACCTGAATATTTTGTGGTTATGCAGTAGGATTTTCTAGCTGTCAAGTTTGTTTACATTGGTGTTTTCTGAAAGGTTTTTTCTTGATTTTCTGAGTGCTCCGTCTTCTCAAGATTCGCAAAAATGTCTTCTTCAAATTGGAGATCTAAGTGGTAAAGAAGCAGCTCACCAAGCTCCCTCAGCATCACCCGAAAATATCCCTGATGAGAGACCGGTTGCTGAAAACACAAACGATATTCACCTTGATCAGAATCAACAACTTTCAGTTGAGGTTTAATAAATCTCTAGTGCAATTTATCGCTAAGTTGTCACTTTTTTGGAGATTTTGATGGGTGTTTTATCTGTTTTAGAATAATGCAGATAGAAATGAAGATAATCCATCAACAGTTACTCTGTTGCAAGTAGATAATACTAAATTAGTTGAGAGTATAGTGACACAGTCACCTCATGTCAACAAACCTTCACCAGTCGTTCATTCAGAAGAAAATTTGTTCCATTCTCAAGGCTCCGAGCTCTCCAATTCTCCAGCAAAAGGTGAAGACAAGACCCTCGATTCTGCGAAGGCACCACCACGTGGGAGAACTCCCAGCAATGTTAAAAAAGTAATAAGTGCCTTTGAAAGTAGCCTAACTCAGGTATATTCTCGGTAATGCTTTATAATATTTACATGATTCCAATTTCCACCGGCTGATTGCTTCACTTCACTATTGGTTGAATAAAATTTTGGTTTTTACATCAGGATACAAAACCCCGCATTAAACCTACCATAAGAAATACTCAACATGTAGTAGAAAAGCAGCCATCTCTGGAAGTTGTGCAGTCAAAGAAAGCCACTGAGGAACAGAAACGTAAAGTCATTGAGGCTTTAGATGGGACTAGATTATCTGAGGACCCTAGGCAATCACGAAAGTTGAAGGGGAAAATAAATCAAATTGGGGGAGAAAATCTGAGTGAAAAGGATAAATTCCACAAGGAGTATGATGATAACAATGCAACGAATGATGAAACTTATCAAAAGTTGCCAAACACAACCAAATGGGAGAGAGATACAGATTCAGAGAGAGTGATGGATGCACAGCAACCATCTACGTCGATGGATGAGAAGCCAGTGTACGATAGAAATTCAATAACAGGTGAAAGTAAAATGCAAGGACCCGCCCGAAATTCGCAAGAAGTCAATACTACAGGTACTTCGGCCAAGGAAGTTGAATCAGTGTCACGTGTGAAGGATGAGAAACACCGTTCCAAAAGGTCTGGTGGCTGGATATTTCCAGATGAAGGAAGGCGGCTGTGTGTCACAACAGGTGGTAATCAGATGCTAGATATGGTGGGAGGTCGCACTAGTTATACATTTGTGCGTAAAGGAGAGATGAAGATTTCCATGGAAGAGGTAATTCTGGTTTGAACCGCATTATTTCTACTTGGTTTCTTAAAAGCACGTACAGCTGATTCTTTATTTTAAAATTCATTTGATCTTAATGAAGGAACTTAAATTTCTTGTCAATCGAGGGATCTAAGCAACTTGAATTTCTCGAAAATCTTAAACACTAGGAACGTGCTATAAAACGACAGCCATACTCTAAGTAAAGTTCATGCACCCATTATATGATGTATAAACGGCGTGAACAACATCTTCACTCTTTAATTGGTTAAGGCCTTGAGTATTTTGTTGTATGCTCGAGTGTGCTATGAAGTGAGAGTTATGTGATAGTGGTTTCTTTCCTTTATACCATGCAAGGTTAAGATGATACCGTACTAATAGTATCTTGCTACTCACATACAATGGATGTACCTACGCTTGCGTCTGCAGAATAGAAGTACCTCGGAAACGAAGGCGAATGGGGGCAAGCATAATTACCAGAAAATGATCAAACCAGAGAGTTCGGATGATGTAAAACCTTCCGAAGGACCACTTGCCAATGTAAAATTCTTATCCTCTTTGTGGCATATTTAGATTTTTATCATCTAAAGTGAGATTAATGACTGATTATAATGGAATAAAGAGTTCAATCTTACATGTTTTGTCATTGTGTTGCACTGAGAATAACAAAATTATTGATGTTTTGCTAACTCAAATTATCTTGTTTAGGCCTTGAAAGTTGCAATAATGATTGGGTTCGGGACTCTCGTTCTCCTTACCAGACAAAAGAAAAAGAAGGTACGGGATAACTTCTCAACCTATCATTTGAATCTTGTTTTTGTTCCATTCTATGCCTGAACCTTCACTTTCCCCAGCCTTGCAAGTAGGCTAATGCATTAACCCATCTTCAAAGAGAGAGAAAAACAGAAACTGCCCGATTCTGTCTCTTGTAAACCTGTTATTTGTTATCTTCCACCATGAATTCCATATCTCTCCCTCCTTCCCAAAATGAAAAACAGGATACATGCACATCACAAATTCAGTCGGTTAATGAAAATAACAAAACTTTTTATATTACTTCAAGTATGAAGCTCTGCTTACACAGCATCATAATTTTTCACGAAAAGCATCAATATGGTGAAGTCTGATGAATATAGATTTATCATTTATTCATGGCCTTGCAGAAATAACCCGTTGGGTGAAGGATCTACACCAATGGTCTTCGAGGGATGGAAGCTATTACTTCCACAAATTCCAATCCATCTTTATTTTCTCATTCCTTTTCTTTTCTTGACCACATATGCCTATTAACAAATTTTTGGTCTTCAATACAGATACTGTGTCATTAATGTATTTGTAATTTCTTTCTTCACTACCCAATTGTATAAATTTTCGTCTTACATTAGTGAATCCACTTTTATATTTTGATGTTCCTCAACTTCGTTGAGAAAACAACACAGCAACCACTCATTTCAAGTTGATTCTCTATGAACTGTTAATTCATAAACGAACCTCGATAGTCATGAGTCGTGAGAACACGTTCTTCAAACATAAACCTCTGTGTTCCTAGATAGCAGTTCTGCTTCTGCAGGTGTTGTATGTTCCAAATAATGCCATGTTAGGTTGGTTGGCTGGCTATGTGTGGTGACGACGAGTTCAGTCTGATCCGACGAAAGTCTCTATCTGAATGTATTCTTCTTCTATCTGCATTATCAGGTCTGTGAGAAGTCCTCGTGTTTGAGGCAGTTTGATGTCTTGTGTTTAGAGTGGTGAGGGAGGTAGCTCTTCACTTACTTTTGGATTCTGTTGTCTTCTACACCACTATCATGTTAACTGCCTTAAATCTTTGCAGCCTTACGGGAACTTTAGCCCCAACCTATTTTTCGCGCCGCTTCGTCGGACCTTTGGTGGGGTTCTTTAATTTTGACTTTTATTCTTACATTTTTTGCATTAATCAACTGAACTATGTTTTGGTTTCCTATCGTGTTTTATACTAAATATTTGAATTTAAATTATTTGTGGTTTATGATTGAGAGGTTATGAGGTTGATCCTCTACCCTACTTATTATACTAAGAAAAATTAATTATTTGATTTTTGTTAAGTTGTAAACTTCTTTCATATATGCGAAAATATATATTTTATGTAAATGCTTTCTTCCGTTTTTTTCCTTTTTTATAATGGTTGAGTTAATGACAGTTGAATCTCAACTAATTGTTGCATACTTAATTAGGTAGTAATTAAATTTAGAGTATTGGCATAAATAGCATAAAATTATTTTTAAATATAGTAAAAATTTTAAAATTTTATATATAAAGAAAAAAGAAATAACAATAAAAATGCCATAATCCATGTAAAACTCCAATTCAAATATATTATAGAAGTTAGAACATAATAAGAAGAGTCTATCTTTCTAAAAAAGAAAAGTTGTGATATTGTAATGAACATATTAAAATTAAAGATAAAACTTTATTTCTAACGAGCTAAAATTTAAAATGATATCTGAAAGAAAATTTTAACAGTTTAATTTGGTGGGGGGAAGAAACCCTAGATGAATTAAGACGGTGATATCGTGCGGGGCGGGGGGTAAAATCGGAAAACAGAAAGTTTAGCGTCGTGGTTCCGCGAGGCGAGGCCATCTATAAATTCGCGTTCCTGTGGAGCGAGATGAAATCGCAGCGCGGTTGCTCCGCCCCGGCGCCGTTACCGCGCTGCGCTCATTAGTTTAAGAATGAGGCTTTGCTCTCGGAGATGGAGGTGGAGGATCCCTCCGCTCCGCTCCGAATGCTTGTAGAGCCCATGATTTCTACGCCTCTACACTCTCATCACTCTCTCTCTCTTCATCTTCTTCTTCTTCTTCTTCTTCTTCGTAAGACCTAATGTGTGGGCGGTGATGATTGATCATAAAGTCTAGTACCAGATATGGAGTCGTCGAGCTGTGATCGTTCGTCAGGCGAGGCGACCACCAGGGAGGACTCTTCGCCGGTGGTCGCAGCCACGAATCGACGCACCTCCCCCTCTGTTTCTGACAAAAGGCGAATCTGAGCCTTCCATCCTCTTCGCTCTTCGCTCTCCGCGAATGCGTTCTTTTTCATCGCTTCCATGTTATCTCTCCCTCTCTCAATTTATTATTGGGATTTGAACCGACGACCTCTTAACAGTGACCTATTTTCAGTCGACGATGGTTTCGTTCTCTTTTAGGGTTTGTTATCTGTTCGTTGTTTAAGTTGCATGATTGCTTCTGCTTTTTTTTTTTGCCAGATTCGAGGAAAATCTAACATTCTTCCTTCGCTTGCTGATGTTGAACAATGTGATTGATTGCATACTCTCTTCTCGTCTCGAAAGGCCTTCTTCGGCTTAGCCGTTGGTTTCTACGGCGAGTGCGAGACTTGAAAAAGAGACTTCGATGTGTTTCTATGTTCTTATTGGTCATGAGATTGGTCAACAGGTATGATAAATTGACTTAGGTGATGATAATTAAGAGAGCGAACTGGGTTCATATGTAGTTGTTTTGTCTATCATTGGGTAAGAATAATGAGTTAATTTGTATATGTTAAGAATGAAGATAATTTATGAACAATTACCCTGTATTTTCCTTGGTCAATTGTTTTCTTGGTGCGCGACTCTGAAAATATATCAGTAGTAAGAGAATATTGATACATGGGTTTTAATCCCACCCCAAGCTCAGTGGAACTTGCCCAATCGCCACAGTATAAGTTTACCTGCACCAGCACAACCATTCATTCATGACCCTGTTTCTACATTGAAATTTCATAGAAAAGTATTCAAATACTAAACATCCTATGGAAAACTCAAGTCCTATCTTGGCCTGTATCAAGATGAAGGAAGAGAAACTCAATTTTATCGAGGCTTTAGATGGGATGATTTTATGAGGCTTAGCTAATCACTAAAGTTGGAGTGAAAAAAGAAACAAGCTGGAGGAGAAAACTTGAGTAAAGTTATAATCAGTAAAGAGCTTGATAACATAGACGCAAAGAATGATAAATCTTGTAAAAACATTGATGACAGCCAGAGTGGGAATCAGGTGATAATCAGATGCTAGATCTGGTGGGAGGTCACAGACTCACAGTTATGCATTTGTCCATGAAGGGGAAATGAAGGTTTCCATTGAAGAGGTAATTCTGGTCTAAACAGCTTTTGTTCTACTTTCTTAAAACTAGTTATATATTCATTTGATCTCAATGAAGCAACTTGAACTTGGCAATTGAGGGATCCAAGCAACTTAAACTTCTTGACAGTCTTGAAAGTGAGTCTCTTCATTTTTAGTTCTTCTTGATAATAAGCCATACTCTAGTTAATCCATGCACCGTTATATGATGTATGCATAGCATGAACTACTACTATCTAATTGGCCAATGCATGATTATTAGACTATGCACTTATATATGCAGAATCGAGATACCTCTGAAACCAATGCAAGTTGGATATCATCAACGAGAAAATGATCAAACCACAGAGAATTCTGATGAAATTTTTTCTCAAGAACCACTTGCCGATGTAATTTCATCCTCTACAAGCCATCATCATCAATGAGCATTATAGTGGAATCGGTGTTCAATCTTTTACATGTTCTGTCATTTTTTAATTTTTAATTAACTAAACTATCATGTTTTGCACTTTCAAATCCTCTTTTTAGGTCTGAAAGTTGCAATAATTATTGGGATGGGACTCTTATTCTCCTTGCTAGATAAAAGGGTAGAAGAAGGTACAACATAACTTTTAACCTATGGTTTGATTCATGCGTTTGTCCATTCCATGTCTGTCTGGATTTTTACTTTCCTTAGCCTTGCAAGCAACCAATGCATTAACACTTCCGAAAAGAGGACAAGCAAGACTGAATAATGTATATTTTCTCAGGGAAATCTTTGGTAGCCCGATTCTGTCCTTGTATACCAGTTATTTATTATCTTCCACCACAAATTCCGTACATTTCTCCCCTTCCCTAATGAAAAATGGGATTCATACAACCAAGGATGCATTTCTGCTTGCATGGCACCATAATTTGACATGAAAAGAATGCATGTACATTAATCTGCCTAGTTTGAATCAGATGGATTTTGATTCATGCCCTTATATTCAATGGATGGAAGCTGTCACTTCCTCAAATTGCAATCCGGTTTACTTCCCCCACTCTATTTTCTTACAACCACATATGCATGTAGCAAAATTTAATCCTTCATACAGAGTGTGTCATTAATGTAGCGAGCAATTTTTTCACCATGCAATTGTAAATGTTTTTGCCTTGGTTTAGTAAATATTGCATGTGGTTGTATGTTTCAAATAATGCCATGTTAAGTTGGCTTGGCCACATGTTGGCAAAGACAGGTTCATTCTCATACAACATTCATTTCGTTGCTGTTTGGTAGGTCCTTTGCTTAATGTGTTGCTCTTCTGTCTGCATTATCAGGTCTCTGTTAGAAGTATTCTTGTTTGATGTGCTTCCATTTGGACAACTCTGATCTCTTTTAGACTCCTATGCTTCGGCATTGTTTCATGGTTTAACTACTTTTCCTTCTTTTCAAACGCTATGTTTGGCAGAGTAATGAAATCTGTAATGCTTATCTAGATTTTGGTGTGGCTAATGGAAGGCTCAATTGACTAATGGTATTTGATTTTAAGTTTCCATTTAGATTCTGGATTTTGCCACCGACCCTGTTTTGAGATATAGAAGGGAATTTTTTTATTTTCAAAAAGTGAGCGCCTTTATTGAGATAATTCACTTGTGAATCTCGATATTATTTTAATTAATAATGTTCTTTTCACTTCCATCAAGATTAATATTGATGATTGATTAATTATATTTTTTTATGTTTATATACAGCTTGGAATCAATTGATGACACCGAACATTTAGATACGTTTGACATCAATGGTAAGATGTGCAAAAAAAATGGGTAGTTGAAACTTCTTGAGAACCAAGAATAGATTATTCTTTTTTAATAAACTATAGATGAGAATATTTTGGAAAACATGACGTGGAATCTTTAAAGGAAATATCTTTCACTCATTACTAATTTACCTTTCAAATAAAGATAAACGAACACCATATAAGGACGAAAATAGATTCTACAGATGAAAAAATAACATTAGATAACAAAAGAACAAAAAATAGATTTGTAATGTCTCAAAAGGAGAGAGAGCTCCTGAATCCCTTAAATTAATTAATGTTACAAAAGCTCTATCAGATAGACACTAAACTAATTAAATTTATATTATTGTGTCACCCAACCACTATTACAAAGTGCTATTACTTTCGATTCAAGTCTATGGTTGATACCTTACGTCATAGAAAAGAGCTACAGAAAAATCGACCAGCACCATATGAGCAGACAGATGGCTAACAACCTTGTTAAAATAGTTCATGAACCAACCGGTTTTCCGTTTAATCGAGGAAAAGGATCTTGTTTGCTCACCACTGCAACTTTACTCTTGTGAGCGAAGTACCCCTTCACGAGATTCTTGTTTATTAGAATGGCCATTATGCACTCTACCTGCAAATTTAACAGCAGTATGAGACCGACACCAGTGGGGTGGGGTGTCAACTATCAAACATGAGAGATGGAGAAACGAATACCTCATCGACATCCATGTCTACTTCCAACCATTGTAAAGCTTTTACAATTACTTCTAATTTTATCTGGTGGGCTTTGTTTGGATCCTTCTGCCTTTGTATAAAGTAGCTGGAGAGAATGTAAAGAATTAGAAATAATGAACAAATAATCAGCAGCAGCAGGAGGCGCCTATTGAGCCCGTGGATTCATCTGAGCTATTAATCAATTATCAGGCAACAAAGTACATGAACGTTGAGCTTACACTTTCTTCACCAATCTTTGGTAAACTTGAAGTTCCAACTTCTCTAAGACAAGATACACCCCTGATCTTAAGAACCTGCAAGAACAAAGAAAACTCTGAGTTTTACATCCTTGGCCAAAATCTCTCGCACAAGAAGATTTGAAAAGATAGGTTTACCGATCTTCATGCTCTTGTAAAGCTTGTCGCAGAAGCCTTGGATCACCTCTTTTAAGAGCTTGCACAACATTTGCATACTGTGAGTAAAAACATGATGGTTTCTTTTTTAGATGGTGCACATGCAAAAACCAACCATGCAAAATATAGATATGACGCATAAATAGCATTATGTTCCAGAAAGCTTTCACTAAGAGAGTGAAGACAGTAAACATTTGTAAAAACATGCCGTACCTCAGAAAGGTTATACTTCCCGAGAAGTGAATTTGTTGGTAAGATGCCCATAGAAAGCTTCACAGGTATGAGATACTTTAATATCATTCTGTTTCAAAATTAATGCGACTTAGGTAAGACTTCCTTCACTTTCACATCCTAAACAGAACTATTCAAAAGGTAACTTGATAGTAGACAACCAAATGCATCTAAACAACTATACATAAAATCTAAAATGGTGAGCCCATACAAATAAGAATATTTAAACAGACATGGAATATTAAACAGGCATGGTTGTAAGCTATAGTATAAAGCTCTAATAAGAAGAGGGGTATTTATGTTTGTCAAATTCTCAAGGAATAAATGTACGTATTTGAAACCCATCCAGCCAAAAATAGTAAAATAAAATGGTATGTCTTTCTTTTGTTTTTTCTAAAATTTTTTTTGGGAGGTTGGGGTAAGAAACAACTCCATTGAAAAAGCAAGGGGAAGATCTCCTGTATCAGTATCCCCAAAAAGTCTCATAAAACCCAGGTACCAATTGAAAGTTGCATAATTCAAAAAATCATTAATCTATGGAAAGGTCTGATAGGTTAAGAGATAAAGGTAGGCAGTAGCAATCGCGGTCTAGGCCAATCCAAAAGAACTCCTAAAAAGTTGGTAGGATGTCCATAGCTGACTTTAACCTCGATTCTCTAGTACATAAAGTCCCTTTGTTTGAGGATATTTTTAGGGGAAGAAAGAGAGAGAGAGAGTGTGTGTTTCAGAAAGTCTCTTGTAAATAAAGTCCCTTTGTTTCAGAGGAAGAAAGAGAGAATGTCTCAGCTAAAAATCAAAGTGAAAGGTACCATATTCAACATTTGGCTGCAATGGCTTTCCTCCAAAGGGCCAACTTCTAGATAGAGAATCTCGATTTTCATTTTGCAAGAGGGTGGTTCCTCATTTTGATGTTGCTACTATCGAAACTCCCTTTCTAATAGTGCTTTGGACCTTCTTCCAAGTTCCAATTAATCAAAAGGGATAACAACCTTAGGTCCTACATCGTCCTATAGGAAGTCTCTAAAAAGCCTCTTCAAAGCGTTTGCCACTTTATTGGGCAAAGTTAATAGAGATATATACTATGAGGGCCAGTGGGAAAATTGGTAAAAGTTGATGAACAAGAGTAAGATAACCATCCTTTGATATTGAGTTATTCCATTTGTGGAGTTTCCTCTCTATGCTTTCAATAATAGAGCCAAAAGGTGTAAGAGTGATGATTACCATTTAGAGGAAATCCTCAATAAGAGCTAGTGGTGTTGCAAGCTTACATACGATGGGAGAAAAGTCCACTAAAATATTAGTGAAAAGGAATGGGGGGAGTTCACCCTGTCACAAGCCCCTTGTAGAGAGAATCTTTCCTCTAATATTCTTACAAGAAGATGCATGAGCCGTTAATTATCATTTGGGAAAATATTAAACATTCAACCCCCCCAACCCCCTAAAAAGAAAAAAGAAAAAAACAGTAATCCTGATCCATCCATAATTGTCTAGGAAAATGCAAATTATATGCAGCAAGCACACCTGAGTCAAACCTTATATTAGCCTCTCTTTGAGGGTTGCAATGCATTAAGGCGTATGACAACTTCTGATCAGCCTGCTCACAGAAGGGATTCGGTAAAAGGGGTTAAGAAAGAAGGAAAGAGGCTTCACGTATTATTTACAAATCACAAGTATACATAGTAAGGATAAATGACATGCTAGAAAGATTGGCAACAATCAGAGTGAAAAATTCATGCAGATACAGTTGCATTAATCAAGAATTACTCACGGCAGGGAAATTCTCGTTGAAAACCTCCAGACGGCCTGTATAATACATGTAGGTCACCTGTATGTATAACACATATACTTTAGTCAGATTTTATAAAATAAACTATTATGGTCATATCATCCTTCACAGAAGGATGAGGGCAATTCAGGGGGAAAATGTAAGCAACCAAAATCAATTCTGACCCTGTCTCTTTTAGGAAACTCCTCAAAGTCAAATATTCTAGCTGTTTCAATGCTCCTTATCACACTACGGCATAGGTGCACAGTACCAAGCTGCAATCAGATTTGTTACTTCACCGTTATGTAACTAGATAAAGAAAAGTAAGCTAAGCGTCTAATAATGATTTCTACAAAAGTGGCAATAAGTCCTGTGTTTCAATCTATACTAAACAGAAACATTCTTCAATTACGGTTTTATAATTTCCATCATATCAACATTGTGGCAAGATAACATTGTTACAGAGATATACGGCAGGTTGAATCTATTCATCATTGACTCAAATAAAATGGATAACGTGCACTATGACAAATTAAGGTTTTTATTTTTTTCAAAAATCAAAATCATTATCTTGCAATCATGCTCTCAGCTTTTAGACCAGATACCATCTAATGCTAACCAATGAGAAAAAGCATATCAAACGAGTGTGAAGATTACAGTTTTTGACTTCAGAATTCAATATATTCAACACATTTGTTACCTTAAAGTATATCTTGAACAATTGACATGTCACATACAGTGCTCCAACACGTTTAGGGCCTTTTCCCTAAAATACAATCAAGAAAATTTTGCGTAAGCAAGAAGAATCACAAATCTAAAGCATTGCATAATACTTGATAATTCATTCTAAATAACATGATGTCAACTAACTATATGGTCCATGTTACCTACCATAAAATAAATTGTTTACTAGTTTAAAAAGGGGGAAATACCTCTCCAGCATAAACTTGCTGAAAGACATTGCTCTAACTTTGGTCTGTGATAGTTAGGAAATCCGGAAAATGAAATAGAAACTATTTGTGGTTGGTTAATCTTGCCACACTAACATGTCCAGAGAAACCAAGAATAACTAAACTTAAACACAAATGCTAATCCAATTTTACTAATGTTTAATCATTACTAATCCCAAAATTTCAAGGTTCAGGCTAATATGAATTTCATCATTTAAGTATTCTTAATACAGTCTCTCACATGTGGTCCAACGTTCAAACAGACATTGATAGGCAATACCATTTCCATTAATAGGTCAAACAGACACTTGAAATGGGAAACAATTATTTGATCAAGGGATCTAATGTTGTAAAACTGATGAAAGTGCTCAATCCATCGTCTCGAGCTGTATATGGGAGGACGCGCATCCAAAATTCAGTTTGAAGAAAAATGTTTTTGTTCACATGGAAATTTTAGAAGTGAAAAATCGGTCATTTTGAAATAAATAACGTAGTAGAAGTATCATAAACATGTCTGCGAGAAAAAAATTGTTTGAACAAAGAAACATACGGCAAGAACCCCAAACACTTTCATAAGAAACGAACCAGCTCCTTTCAACTTTTCTGGCGATTTTCCATTGGAAGCCAGCTCTCTGTCAGCCTGCAGATACAGAAGCCTAATTTATCACTTAAAAACGAATAAAATTCTAAATAAGACCCGAGATCATACCCTCTCTGCAATAATCCTAATCTCGTAAGCAACTACATACAGTGCCTCCAACGCCCAAGCTGAATCCCAAGTCCGAAATTCCTGAGTGAAAGCGCTGGAAAGTTCCACCATTAAAAGCACAATTACACGATTTCAAACTAAAACTAAAGTACCAATCAAGCACAACCGAACCAACTCGGACTGCATTCAATAGTATACATAAACAAGTCCATTAAAATAGAATGGAGGGAGAGAAAAATACTTGGCGGACTTCTCAAAAGCTTGATAAGCATCAAGCAAATTTCCAATACGGTAACTCTGCAGTGCGCGAAAGAAATTCACCAAAATTTCTCCGAACTGAGAATATCTATCAGACTGTCTGATCAATCTATTGGCATCCTGTCAAAAACCAATCCGCAAACTTACAGTTCACCGACGATTAACTGCTGTTGTTAACTTGAGAGAAAGAAAGAGAGAGGACCTGGAAAACATTGAGAGAGTCGGCGAGAGCGAGAAGATTGGGGGAATTGGAGGAGAGGGATAGGAGAGACTTGAGGGAAGCTCCATCTTGAGACGCAACAGAGTCTGAAAAGCGACTGAGATACTCTGTGATTCTTCTATGTGCCTCGCCCATGCTCAGGTACGCCATTGCCCTCCCTCTGCTGCAACTCTCCCAGCGATTCTCCCGACCCCTGCTGCTCCTTGCCTCTCATCCTTCCTTTTCTGGGCCTAGTTTATTGGATCGGCCCAATTTGGATGTTGCACTAATTTTCTTCGACCAAGCCCACGATAAATCTAGTCTCGTAAAAATATATTTATATAATATTAATAAAATTAAATTTGACTAAATCAATCAATAGCAAAGCAATACTAAAAATAAATAAATGTTTTGTTCGTTAATCTCTCCTGCCGATTACTTACAGCTTCCGCTTCTGGCTCTGGTAAGTTGTTGGTAACACAGCCCATACGCCATAGCCATACCTTATACCTAACCGTTTGAAGGTAACACTTTCGTAACTGCTGCTGCTGACAATAACCCTTCACCATCGTCATCCTGATATTCTTAATTCCGCTACAACTGGAACAAGACCAAAGTGTAGGACCTGGTTTTTCCGATATGGCTCCCGAGTCTAAGCCGGCGCCGTCAAAGCAAATTCCGGCGACGGATCAGGAACAAGACTCCTCCAGCCCTTCCACCGCTTTGCTCTCTTTCGACACCGATGCCTATTCTTCAGATCCGTCTCACAAAACCAGCATTCTCGTCGTCTCCCTTATTCTCGTTACTTGCATCGCCCTCTCCGCCGCCGCCGCCTTTGCATTTCTCTTCTTCTCCGCCGCCTCCGGCGTCAATTCCACCGCCCGCTCCCTCTCCAAGCTGAAACATCCGGTGGTTCTATTGATCTCCTCCGATGGGTTTCGATTTGGGTATCAATTCAAGACCTCGACCCCCAACATTGACCGTCTGATCGCGAACGGAACCGAGGCCGAACGGGGTCTGATTCCCGTTTTTCCGACATTAACGTTTCCCAACCATTACTCGATCGTCACTGGCCTTTACCCGGCATATCACGGCATAATCAACAACCATTTTCTCGATCCGGTGACCGGAGACGCCTTCACGATGGCCAATCACGACTCTAAGTGGTGGCTCGGCGAGCCGCTGTGGGAGACGGTGGCGAATCAAGGGCTCAGGGCGGCGACGGTCTTCTGGGTCGGCGCTGAGGTAACCAAAGGCTCGTGGTCTTGCCCTGTAGGGTTTTGTTATCATTATAATGGTTCAGTTCCATTTGAGGAACGAGTGGATGCGATTCTGCACTATTTTGACTTGCCCAGTGAGGAAATTCCTGTGTTTATGACTCTGTATTTTGAGGACCCGGATCATCAGGGCCACAAGGTTGGGCCTGATGATCCCCAAATCACTGACGCTGTAGCTAGAATTGATCGGATGCTTGGGAAGCTCATTTCTGGCTTAGAAGAAAGAGGGGTTTTTGAGGATGTTAGCATAATCTTGGTAGGGGATCATGGGATGGTTGGGACTTGTGATAAGAAGCTGATTATTCTTGAGGATTTGGCTCCATGGATTGTGATTCCAGAAAGTTGGGTTCAATCAACAACTCCTCTTCTGGCAATTCGTCCACCTCCTGATGTTTCACCTTCTGATGTTGTTATGAAAATGAATGAAGCTTTGCAATCTGGGAAAGTTGAGAATGGGAAGAAGTTGAAATTGTATGTCAAGGAAGAGCTTCCATCTCGGCTTCATTACAGTGCCAGCGATCGAATCCCGCCAGTGATCGGATTGCTCGAAGAGGGATTCAAGGTGGAGATGAAGAGGAGTAATAAGAAGGAGTGTGGAGGCGCTCATGGGTATGACAATGCCATATTTTCCATGAGAACCATCTTCGTTGGCCACGGTCCACAGTTTGCAAAGGGCAGGAAGGTTCCATCTTTTGAAAATGTTCAGATTTACAACTTGGTTACTTCAATTCTCAACATTAAACCTGCTCCTAACAATGGTTCTGCATCTTTTCCCAAATCTATTCTCCTGCATTCTGCATAGAATCCTAGTACATCATTGCCACGTTTTACGAGCTGCTGAAAAGAGAACCTCGACGAGTTGGACGTACAATCATATTGCTTTATTTCGAACGTCACCAAGGTAGATGTTCACGTTCTCGAGAATTTGTTGACCTCGATCTACATTGTAGAAAAAACATTATTTTTGTCTGGGATGGATTGCTCATGATCAGTTCTTGTTGTGGGCACAAATCCATCCGTTGCCAGTGGCTTCTAGCACTTGTTTATATGTTTCTGTATGGTAATCCTGCGAGATTGATTACATTGTGGTGATCGGTGTAGAATAAGAGCTTGCAGTCTCTATAGATCATGTTCTTATACATGTTCTTCTTCATCTGCAGGGTTGTCATGTTAAAAAACTCTGATCAGTTGGCAGATATCTAAGATAATTCCTATCTTAATCTCCCTGTTTATAGTCTTGTCCTCTTGAATCCCATCTTGTCTTTCCGTCGCATCTGATCACAGTGGTTCTTATAGCTAGCTTTTGATGATGCCATGGCATGTTTCCTTGGACATGTCTTTTTTTGGATTCCTTGGTGATTTTTCCTACTTGGCTTTTCATCTGTTTTTCCCCCTCCCCATCGAGCAGGATTTAATATCAAAAATCCAGATGCTAATAAGTTGTCATTTGATAAAAAATAACTTTTTAGTTTACTATATTTTAAAAATAATGCTTTTTTTGTGTAATATTAAATTTTTCACTACTTGAAAACAACATAGCCAAATTTCAAAAATAAAATTTAGCCTTGAATTTTATAATGTTTATGAAAAGTAATTGTATAACAAAGTAAAGGAATGGGTGATAGTTGTGTTTCTCAACTTAATTTTTAATAATAAAAAATAGAAAACGAATTAGGAAAGGCAAAGGTTTATAGGTCACGAAAATATTGTTAAAAATATGAATATTGATCTATATTCTTATAAAAATTGTGAAATTTTCTACTGAAAAGTGACAATTGTAAATAAAATCTTCTTTCGGTATGAAAGGGTTAATGCAAATATAACATTTTAAAAAAATGCAAATACAGCTTTCGTTGAAAAATTTATAATTACTCAGATAACAGGAATCATTTTGAATTTGACCGTCTTTAATATTATTATTATTATTATTTCATGTTTAATTTATGTGGGGGAGGAAAAGTTGGAAAGTAACCGAATAAGAATATGGGCAAAACGACTGAGCAGAGGATGGCCACGTAAATCCATGCACCATCACTGGTAAGGAAACAGATCACCCAGCACCCACCACTGCAGAAACGGCGCCGTTCTCGGATTGCCCGTCGAACTCAATCTTCTATAGTGACGTGTTAAGCCTAAATTGGGAAAGAAAAAGAAAATGGCCAATCGAATTGGCCTCAATTTCCCCCGGCGGGTACCGGTTCTGACGGGCGGTCCCTCCGCCGTATGGTCCGCGAATAGGGCGGCGGAAAGCCTCAAGCGGTGGAGCTCCGGAGGAAAACCGCGGCGGCGTTTGATATTAGGCCTCGGAATTTCCTTCTGGGTACAGTTCCTAAATATGTCCGGTTCACTCGGCCCCGCCAAATCCTTCATTGCCTCTGCCAGGCAGAGAAATGCTGTCGAAGAGGTAATTTACAGAGCCCCAACTTCAATTTTCTTGTTTCCAAATGGAAGAACACTTAGCACTATGAGGATCCTTCAGAATTTGAGTGATAGGAAGAGATAATTTGTCTGATTCGCTCTGTGTCTAAAGATTTTGAAGAACGTGGAGTGGCCAGAGCAATTTCCCTTCAGGGACGAGGACTTCCAGCGCTTTGACGAGTATGAACTCTCAAATTTTTCCTTTCATTATTCTTCTTCAACCTTTTCTTTTCACTCGCTCTAGATTTGGAGTTACATCAGATGTTGATGAACATACAACGATTTCTCAGGACACCGGATTCGTTCTTCTATGAATCCCCACGCTTTGTCACCCACATTGATGATCCAGCCATTGCTGCACTCACCAAATTCTACTCGGAGGTATTTCCCCCAAGCAATACACCTGGAGTTAGCATTTTGGATATGTGCAGCAGTTGGGTAAGCCCATTTCTGGGAGTTTGAAAATTTTTCTTCACGAATCATGTAGAAAGAGAAGTTTGATAATCTCCCCCTTTTGGGTTTTATGTGTAGGTCAGTCATTTTCCAGCAGGATACAAGCAAGAAAGAGTAGTTGGGATGGGAATGAACGAGGAAGAGCTCAAGCGCAATCCGGTTTTTCGACTCTTCTTAACGCCTGAATAATCTATAATCAGATCATTGTTGAATTACCCACAGGATTCATGTTTCCTGCAATTTTTGTTCATTCAGGTTCTGACAGAGTACATAGTGCAAGACTTGAATCTGAATCCTAAACTCCCGCTTGACGATAATTCCTTTGATGTGATCACGAACGTCGTATGTTCGAGCTCTGATACAGCTACTCATGGTTATTTTTTCAACAATCTTTTTTCAACAATTCTCAACAACTTGTCTTGCAGGTCAGTGTCGATTATCTCACCAAACCTCTATGCGTCTTCAAGGAAATGAGCCGAGTTCTTAAACCTGGTGGACTTGCCATAATGAGGTGAGGTTATTATACAAGCCTAAGATCCATCCCGTGTTGAATGATGGGATGGGTCTTCACAGTCTCGAAGTATTCTAACTTCATTGTTTACTCAGCTTTTCGAACCGTTGCTTTTTCACAAAAGCGATATCTATATGGACATCGACTGGAGATGCAGACCACATTATGATTGTTGGGTCGTATTTCCGCTACGCCGGTGGATTTGAACCTCCTGAGGTATGGGAAACCCTTTGATTCTTTAGCCAACCATAGGTCAATGCTTAAGAATTACACATTGAGATACCTTCTTCACTTCTCTTCAGGCTGTGGATATATCTCCTAACCCCGGACGTTCTGATCCCATGTACATTGTATACTCGAGAAAGTTATCGACAGCTTGAACGTACAACGAGGAAGATGATCTGACAACTGAACTGAATGCAATTTGTTCCTGCAGCCAGTTAAATGTGCTAGTTTTCGAGAACCGATTCCAGAATCTGCAGTTTGAACTGCATATTTACATGTAACCAAGCTTCAAACAAGAATCTTTAGATATTTGAGATGCTATGATCACTGGACTTTTATTCTTATCTGAGGCAAAGCAAATTAAAAAATATTTATATTAACCAATTCCAGAACTTGGTTCTGCTATCATAGAACTTGAACTCTACACAGCCTGGGACTTCTAGATATGAAAAGAACAAAGGAATATACACGGGTGACATAAAGACGTCCTAATAAGAGAGGATAAGGAATAAAGAACCGACAAAAACAAGGTTGTGTTTGGGGATACAAACAAGATCAGATCCATCCCTGTTTGTAACGACGAAAGAGGTCCTCGGTCTGTGCGTTCTTGAAGGCACTGCAGCCGATTACATAGACGCAAATCAGAACCACCACGGTGACAATGAGAACCACATTTGCTCTCCTCCATTCTTTTCTGAGATTCCCCAGGAGACCAGCTTTGCAAGAGTTGCAATTGTAGCACAACTGGGTCTGGTCATTGCTCCAAAGATAGCAGTCTGGGTCAGCCATTGGGTCACCAGGGTTCAGCCACAGTGTTGGGTTCACAAAGTTATACCCACAGGCTGTTGGAGGTTTACAGCACCCTGACTGTACCACATACACAGTTAAAACCAAGTAAGTTTTAAGTTCCAACTTCAACCCACATTTTCGAACCTACAACTCATAGTAACGCATTTGATTCCTGATCGACATGACGACATGTCTGATCTTCAGCAAAGTAAATGAGGGAAGGGATTCAGACCTACGAATAAACACTAGATGGACGACCAATTAAGTTGGATCTGGCAGAGTCATGAGTGAGTGTAAAAGAGCAAAGTCAGAGTTGGAAAGTCATAACAGAGACCAATTTGTTCTTAAACAATTAGTCATAATGGACTGGTTAGCTGGCACCCATATCAACCATTTTTTGTTGCAATCTTAACCATTTTGAATTTGATTGATTTGGAATCAAAGGGTCCCCAATGAGATCTGAGCTGTCCACTTTATTTTTGAATTATGAAATCTGTAATGGCACTCAATGAAAAGGGGGATTTCTAGATTTTATTAGGCTATACCAAATCACTTCTTTTACAAAATTTACCAAAATTTGGGCCCCTGCTTTGTCCTAGTAAGGCTGTGGTTGGTCACATCCACAACCACCAAAACAAATGTTGAAGAGCCCCACTTTAACCAGGGCTTTAGAAGAAAGTTAGAACTAAAGTTTACAATTAAAAATATGATATTCTGAAAGTTCAAATTTAAGCATACGATATTCTGAAATCAAAATCTAAGCGCTTACACACCTGAAAGTCACATTTTTTAAAATATTCATATTTTTAGATGGAGCCAGAACCAGAAGCGTTAGCTCCAACGAAGTGAACCCAAGAAAAATAAAGAATAGCCCATCTAGATAAGATAAAGTACACCCCTTGATAATGTCTAAAAGTAAGAACTATGGAAAATCTTTTTCTTTCATCCAAACTACATTTCTCAATTGATATGGGTTCTCCTGTTTCATATCTCAGTTTACCTAACTTTACCCATGGGAATGTTCTGATTACTTATAAAATTTGTAGGATTTTTCAGAATTCTAACAAAAGGTGAAACTTTGAATCACACCCCTATTCTCTGCATTTTACACTTTAATTGTTAAATATTTTCAAACGAGTTAGAAATAATGACATAAATTATAGATATAAAGACTCGAGTTTTTACGTCAAGTGTTCAAAATGGTCAACGATATGATTAAATTTTCAAATGAAACTATTGTTTAAAAAAGAATATATTTGGAAAATCATCATTAAATACCGGAGAATTCCTGACCCCAAAAGTCGTTGGGACTTGGGACACCCAATGTCAACAAGTCACATGCTAATGCTGGAGAAAAGATAAGAGATGGGGTGGTTTTATATAATTTTTTTTAATGAGATAATAAATATTTTTAAATTCAAAGGCTTGAAAAACAAAAATCCGAAAATTCTAAATTACAATGTTATTTCTTTTTTCAAAATACGGACAAAAACATGGGAGTGCAATATTCCAGCTGATATGAAATGAGAGCCACCAAACATTTAAAAATAAAAAGATTAAAACAATTTTATTATCTTTTTACTTTTCTTTATTTTTAAACAACCGACCCACGGGGCCAGGATTACGATCCCAAAAGCTAAAACGTGTATTGGAGAAAGCTGCGATCTATTTCTGTAAAAGATGTCTCTAAAATGGCAAGGAATTCTCCTCCTTCAGAAATCTTTAATTCAAACAGAAACCCTTGGAGTATATTCCAAGAAAATACAGAGAGAGAAGATAAAATCATCTTTTTATAAAAGTTTTTGTAAGAAAATAAAGCGATACGCCATGAGTATAGTAAAGTAAAGAAGGAAGGAGCTGACCTGGAGAGGCGAGATGTCCGCCGCGAAAAACTGATCGGCGGCGAAGTATTGCAGATTAAGCTTGGGACAGACATCGGATTCCGCCAAACACGTCCTTATCTTCGGCCAATTTCCGGAATTGGTGAGATGGTTTTTAAGCCAGGATGAGAATCCGTCGAGCCGGAACTCCTTGAATCCCCGGCCCATGACGGTGTAGCTGCCGTCGGGGCGCGTGACGACGAACGTGAAGACAAGCAGGACGAGGAAAAGGCCGATCAGTAGAGCCATACAGAAGAGGTAAAATGCCAAGAGGCCTTGCCTGTTCCAGTACGCGCCGACGAAGCCGGCCAACGAGACGAGGAGGATGAGCACGCCGAGGAGAACCACCGGCCACCGGAAAAAGTGGATGCATCCGTTGTCTGGCTTCGAAGCTAGCCAAATTCCGGCGCCAATTATGGGTATGGAGCAGAGGAAAGCCAGGAAGTTCACAATTGCTGTGATGTTGTTGCTTAAACCCATCCTTGTTTCTTCTTCTCTCTCTCAATTCCAGTCTCTGGGTTGGAATTTTCTTCCCCTTTTTTCTGAGAGGAAATAGAATTCAGAAAGAAAATTGTGGAGGAAGAGGGAATTTGATTTGGAGATAATTGAGCTTCCGGGTGTATATTTGAGTTCACAATTGCTCTTCACCGAGTCTTCCTTCCCCTTCTGGTGTGTGGAAGTTAGAAGATTTTGGTTGGTTGTGTCATGCTTATGAAGGAAAAGCGACTGCGAGTGGAACGACACGTCGTCTCTAGGTGTTATAGCTCATTCCCTGCGACAACTCTCACACTGCCCAAAAAGTTGCAGCGTCCACCCACGTGGCACTATTTTGCCTTTTGATGATCCAGCTTCATTTTTCCTTCAAAAGGATAAATAAAATAAGTGGGAGAATTTCAACCTCAAACGAACAGCATTTTTCAGTTGAATTCCTCTTTTTCTTTACTTTACAGTGTACAGATCACTTTTTTATATTTTAACTTAGTTCCAAATTAATTCGAAGAGAGTTAAAACAATGAGTATGATGGCTTTTGTAATTTGATTCTACGTACCTTATCAAAATTGCCTCTGAGAAAGAGATTGTTCTGGCAGAAGGATAAGTGGTAGTGGGCAGAGCATGAACAAAAGAGACACACTGAGAGCCAGACTCTTCTCTCTGCCTTGTTTTTTAGTTGGAAATTGGAAGTTTATTCGTTCAGCGGGCAACCATGTGCTCAGACTCTCTGACTTTATTCTGGACTTCCCACATCCCAATTTGGCAGTTTTTGGGTTTATTCCTTTTTGCTGCCGACGATTCTCCTTATAAGCTTCCTCCCCGATCTCTTCCACCTTTTGTGATAGCATTCAATTTCTAAGTTCTAACCTACTCTGGGTCATCTCTTTTTATTGTCTCTTTTTGCCTCGAATTCTATTCTCTTGCTTTTCGAGGCGTACAACAGATTTGGCGTGCCAACTTTTATGAATTGGCTGTGCATTGGTTTGCTTCTGAAACAGGCTTCCGATTTGAAAATGCAGAACTGCACTCAATCTGTCTTGCCAGAGTGGGAGTGCATCTCCTCCAAGTTTCTTGCTTGAGCTCCAAGAGCTGCAGATGTGGTGGGCTGCGTTGGACCGATGATGGAACGAGTGAAATGATGCATTTCTTGCCTGCCCTTGGCAAAAGAAATTGTTTCACGGGTTGGAATCACAGATACGATATTTAAAAAACTGGGATCATAGCATAAGTTTATAAATGGAATGTACGGTATGAAACAAGCACTAAAAATGGAGCAAGAGCAGAAAGAGCTTAAAAGGAAATTAAAGAATACCTCCGAAGTCCGACCTATTAATTCTTTGTGTTAGTATCAGCAAATTCTATGCTGTTATTTTATCTTCAAGGCAAACTGAACAATATGCGTAATGGAAATTCTAAGTAATCAAACTTCCTTTTCTATTCTCGGGCATCTTCAAGTTTTTTCCATCAATTTTTTCCTTCAACTTTTCTCCTCTTCGATATTTTCTTCCTTCTTCCTCCTTTTTTTCTCTTCAAATTTTCTTTTCTTCTTTTTTCCTAAATATATAACTTGAAATAGTCGCAACATGTACCAGGTTGTTGCTCAACATTTTGAAATTCTTCTAGACTCGAGGAATCAAGAGGCTCCACATGAAATGCCTGCAACGTCAAGAACATTTGTAAATTGTTCTACAAGTACAGGCAATTTCAGTTTAAATGATGCATTCAATATCATTTTAATTTCAAATTTTCTTTTACTAAACATAGACACCCATTTATGACAAAGAAGCAGCAAAAGAATCATGTGAACGTAAATAAGAGACATAAACTTTGAGAAACAGAAACACTGTTGCATAAAAACTTATTTATTTCGTTAAAAAAAATTTCAAGCTATTAAATTAAAAGTGGAAGAAAATATTAGATAACCTATTTTTTAAAAATTGAAAAAAAAATAATTAAAAGAAAAAAAGACTATTAAATTTCACTGCATAAACAAATTGCATCAACTCACATTTTCCTCAAATGCAAAGGGAAAAAATTGCCTCGGGTATAAATTTGACTTCCATGAGAAAGTGTTGGAATCCATGTCGCCCCAAAGGCATCAAAAATCCATCTTCATACTTGAACAAACATAAATGTGCCCAGTAGGGAAACACCTATTTGCATTGTGAGTAAAAAGGTTAATAAATGTACATAGAGATGTAACAATTAATTTACAGAGGAATAGAATAAGTACCCAATGAAAGTTCATATTCAACCCATTCCATGATCTTTAAATCGATGACAAACATATACGCATCATGCCACCATACTAAGAATTATCAAACTTGATTTATAAATTATTCTTCCACAAATTACTAGCATGCCTCTTTGATTCGTGACACTGAATCCATAGTTCATTGCTTCCAACTTCGTCTTCAATTTCATTCAACTCCAAGTTCACGCTTCTAATGCCGTTGAAGGATGGTGTTGAACGACATTTTAAATCTGTAAGAAAAATAGTAGCTCAAGATGGAACCCCCTCTGAACCCTCGCAACCCCAATGGCTGGCTCTTGAACAAATTGCACCTCTTTTTTTCTGCAAAATCATCCCGCCTACAGAAGGTAATGAAAATAAATAATTTGGTTTGGTTCCGAGCATACCGTTTACAGGTCTTGCAAGGACGCCTGTTTGATCAAGACTTTGCTGTGTGCAAGAAGATTTGAGGCCTAGTTTTGGACACAGTTAAAAATAGGTTAGGAAGGCAGAAGAAGCCGGTTGCAATAAACATTTCGAAGAAAGGGATAATGACATAGAAACAAACCACATCTCTCCTTTGGGGCCATGGCGATGAAATTTCTACTCCAACAACTTTTTTATATAAGATACAGTCAGCTGCGTATTAATAACCACTTGTATAACCTGCAAAGCACATTGGAATGAAGAAGTTGTAGTAGTAAGCAAGAACTCAGACTGGAGAACAGGGGTAAGAGCAGGACATTGGCATTAGTTATGATCAATAATGTAAAACAGAAACGTGAAAAAGTGAAAGTGCAACTTTTAGACAAACATTCCTTGTATGTTAAAAAGAAAAAAAAAAGTTATATTCATACATAATCCTTGTATGTCTGTATCTTTTAGACAACTCATAATAAAAATCAGTTAATTTACCTAATACTTACCGGAACATATAGCAACCCTAAGTGCTCAAAAACATCCCAAAGTGCTCCATCGATATGTCAAGGTTAGAGGTAAGAAGTGATGTGGAGAGGAAAAAAAATGAATGATGTTTTGCTTAGGGGTGTTAAAAAAATTCACACACTTCAAAAATTTTTATCAACCGAACTTCAGATAATCCTAAAGAGTGAGCTTCAGAAAATATGTCAATCCCAGCAGAATAACACTCTCGTCAACAGCTTTGCCTCTCACTTTAGTTCTTGTTTTCGTTTCTACTTCTACCTCTTGCATTGCAAGTACAACTGAACCGCTCCCTCTAATTCATTTCCCCATCTTCTCAAAGCAGAGCATTAACAATATCGACAGACACAAGGCTATTTCACTCAATATAGTCTTAACAAAACGACCATACGAAGGTGGCAGAGAACGCAAAAGAAGTAAAGCTTGATCGTCATCCTCGACTTCCACTCGATCTTCAAGTCAAATCCATAGCTTTGCCGGACACGTCTCATCAACAACTTCAATCAGAATTTCATCCGCTAATGACAATTGTGTAACGCTAAGTGCSTTACTCATAAGAGGCTGCTTTTCGCGATCGCTTAATCCGTCAGACAGAACTTCTTTACCTCTCAATGTCTCGAGTAATCCTTGAGAATCTGATAATGCTCTCACTTCTTCACGCCACAGACGGAAATCATTTCTTCCGTTCAATTTCTTGATCTCACTCATGGCCGCATCCATTAAAAACCCTATTAAGCAGAATGCCAAATTATTAATGCTTAATACCAAACAAGCGAAAGAAAAAGAAAGATTATGAACTTACCA
>NW_019104606.1:381441-393795 GCF_001995035.1 Momordica charantia
TTAGTTTTGGATACACCAACCTTCCAACACAACTCCATAGCTTTTCATGTCTACCTATCACAAGTGCATAGCTTCTCAATAAAATGGGATTGTGAAATTAAGTTATATCAGATCCAAATATGATGACTGATTAGACATTCCTTTTTCTCTGCTAATTTTACATTGTATGTTATGGTTTGTTCTGTTTTATTGTTTTATTTTTTTATTTGGTAGTTTTTGTTAGAATTTTTTTTTATGTGTTCCCGATTATATTTTTGCTTTATTAACTTTTCTCCTGTTTATTTGCTTTTGATTATAAATTGTTTTTAAATTGGTCGTATTGTAGTATAGATTAAATTAGTCATTAGAAACTGTTATTGTTTCTATTGGTTCTGTTTTTTTTTTTGGAGTACAACAAGTTGGTTGGGGTGGGATAGGGTTCTTCTATTTTTAGTGTTAGCCTTTTATTTTGTTATTAGATTGGGTTATCTTTATTATTGTATTTGGAATTCTTTTTTTCCAATTAAGTTACATTTTATCAAAGAATTTTGTTCTTCGTGTTCGAGGCCGACACCTTCATGAACAGAGGCTAGAGTGAGTTCATACACGTAGGCTACCGGCACATTATTGGCAGTTGGTTTTTGCTTCGCAATGAGGGCTAATCGTCACAACACAAACTCTTGATCTGTCGATTCGGTACCTTAGAATTTCTTATGCATTTTCTTTTTAGTTCTTAATTCGTATAGGTTTCCATCGGGTCAATTTTTGATAGGGCGATTTTATTACCCTCTTGTGAGTTCTCACTACAACGATGTGGAGACTACCATGAGAAAACGAGGCAACTTTTGTGGACAGATGTTGACAGTGTCCAAGCTCCAAGAAATGTTTTGTAAGTCAAGATTCTTTGTTTCTTTTGTCTATTAATAACTAGAAGAAACTAACCGTTTGAAATTCTCTGACACACTGCAGGTTTAATTGTGACTTTCTGGAGGATATTCCCTTGGAAACCATTAGAAATTGGAAAAGAAAATTGAACCATACTAATCATTCATCGGTACGTACTAAATCAATTCTACCTTCTTCCTAGACTCCCTTTCCTTCTCTTTTTCCTTTTAATTGTACTGCTTTCTTTCTCTATCAACATGTGAAAGAAGAAAGAAAGTTAATTTATTCCACCTGGTGGCAGTCCTGGTGAAAGAAATCTGTGCCGAGGTGTGCTAGAAATATAGAATTTGTAGGCAACAAAGACAAAATGAGAGGTTTGGATTTCTTTTTCATTTTCTCTTCTCTTTGTTGATTTCAAATTTTAATCAAATTGTTCTGTCTATGGTGTGATATATGTTTTGATCTATTAGATAGCTGTATGCTTGTGTGAAAAGGAGTGGTGTCTGGTTAGTATAACGTGCTTGAGAATAAAAAGGGATGGGAGGCTCGGTGATACTTTGTCCTAGCCAATGTGGAAGTTTGGTCACATTCTCGAATAAAGTATCATCGAGCTAGTCAATCAAATTTAATGTATTTCTCGAAAAAAATAAGGACAAAGAATAATAATTAACAAATATCATGTTTAACCCCTTTAGAAAAGATTTTGTTTGAATATCTTTGACGGACGGGTTACAGATTGCGTGATCCTACGGAGATGAGCTGTCATCTTTGACATTTTGACCGACCGTTGGAATCGCGCTAATATCCTCTCTGCGTAAGGGCCCGGTCCAAAACGACTTCCGTTCACGCTCTCGTACAAACCCTAACCAGCGCATGGCGATTTGGATCCAGTTCTCGATGAAGTTTTATTTGTAGTAAACGCCATGGCTACCTCTCCATCACGTATTAATCTTCATCATCTTCCACCGACGCGTAATTGGCCATCTGATATCTGATATATATTTTCATTTTCTCCGTTGATGAAATATTCATCATCTTCTGCCGACGCGTTCTTGGTCATCTGGTATCTGGTTGTGTTTATATTCACTCCTTCTTTTGAGCGTGCTCTGGAGGACTATCTAGGGTTTCTGACCCGATTGTCTGGCAAATTTGATCGGTTGTGACTGCGAGATGGTGCGCGATTTATCCATCCCATAGACTCACTTTGCCTTCTAGATCGGAGCACTTTTATATTTCTTCAGATTTCCTTTCGAAGTGTAAGTATACCTCCATCTCATTCGGGAATAGTAATTATCCACGACCCAATTCTGACATCCTTGAATATAATGGTGTTCTGTTTTCTTCCTGAATTTTGATCAATTTAGTGGTTCTGTCTACGGAGTTCTTTTTTCCAAATTAGATTGACTGCTGGAACGAATAATGCCTTTTAACTACATAACCATTTTTTTTTCTTTCTATATTCTGAACTTCATGGACATTACTATTTTGTAGACTTCAGTGGAGAATTATTGTTTAATGATCTGAATGCCAGCAAAAAATTGATGGACGAGCATGTGTTGTTTGAAGATTTCCGACATTGAAATGTTTTTTTTTCCTATAACGTTCTGTTTTATTGTTTTGCTTTTTTTATTTGGTAGTTTTGGATTATTTTTCACTTTATTTTTATTTAGTCCTGTCTATATGCTTTTAAAATGGTATGCCATGGATTATAAATTGTTTTTAGATTGGTCACATTTTTATTTAGTCCTGACTAGCATGATCCTTTGTTAATGAAATATATGTTGCCTGAAGGAACCACTGTCCATAAATATCAGATACCTCGATAAAATTGTTTGTCCCGAAATATAGGTTTTTTCTGAAGGAATCATTGTCCCTAAATATTGGATACCTCTCGCAGTGTTGATTGCCTCGATGGAACCATTTATCCATAAGTATAGGTTGCCTCGAAGGAACCATTGTCCGTTGTCCCTAAATATAGGTTGCCTTGAAGGAAAATATTGGATACCTCGATATAATTGTTTGTCCCGAAATATAGGTTGCCTCAAAGGAACTACTATCTGTCCCTTAATATTTGGTTCCTCGATAGAACCATTGTCCAAAAATATTGGTTGCTTGTAGGAGACCATTTGTCTTCAAATATTGGTTGTCTCGATGGATCCATTGTCCCGAAATATAGGTTATCATTGGTTGCCTCGATGGAACCATGTGTCCTAAAAAGTTGGTTGCCTCAATTGAACCATTGTCTCGAAATATTGGTTTCCTCGATGGAACCATTGTCCCTAAATATCAAATACATCAATAGATCCATTTGTCCCAAAATATCGGTTACATCAATAGATCCTTTGTCCCTAAATATCGGATACAACAATAGAGGAAAATTTTGGGTACTACGAGAGTACCATACTACCTTTCATTTACACAATAAATTGAAAGGAATGGACCCTAGAACATTTTTAATATACATTGGTGATATGGCAAGTAGTAAATGAAAGGGAGTATGGTTGCCTCGAAGGAACCATTGTCCCTAAATATAGGTTGCCTCGAAGGAACCATTGTCCCTAAATATAGGTTGCCTTGAAGGAACCATTGTCCTTAAATATCAGATACCTCGATAGAACTGTTTGTCCCGAAATATATGTTGCCTCAAAGGAACTATTGTCCCTTAATATTTGATACCTTGATAGAACCATTTGTCCCAAAATATTGGTTGTCTGGATGGAACCTATGTCCCGAAATATCGGTTATCATTGATTGCCTCGATGGAACCATTGTTTACGGGAGTGCCATACTACCTTTCATTTACACAATAAATTGAAAGGAATGGACCCCGGAACATTTATAATATATATTGGTGATGTGACAAACAGTAAATGAAAGGGAGTATGGTTGCCTCAAAGGAACAATGGTCCTATATTTACCTTGAAGGAACCATGGTCCTGGTTCCTTAAATATCTGATACCTCGATAGAACTGTTTGTCCCGAATATAGGTTGCCTCAAAGTAACTATTGTCCCTTAATATTTGTTGATACCTTGGTAGAACCATTTGTCCCAAAATATTGGTTGCCTATATGAGACCATTTGTTTTGAAATATTGGTTGTCTCGATGGAACCTTTTCCCGAAATATCAGTTATCATCTGTTTCCTCGATGGAACCATCGTCTCGAAAAGTTGGCTGTCTCAATTGAACCATCCGAAATATTGGTTTCCTCGATGGAACCCTTGTCCCTAAATATCGAATACATCAACAGAACCATTTGTCCCGAAATATCGGTTACCTTAATGGAAATTGTCCCTAAATATCGGATACCACAATTGGGGAAAATTTGTTGCACTGCGGGAATGCCATAATACCTTTCATTTGCACAATAAATGGAAGGAATGAACCCCACAATATTTTTAATACATTGTTGATGTGGGAAGCAGTAAATGGAAGGGAGTATGGTTGCTTCGAAGGATATATTGTCCCTAAATATAAGTTGCCTTGAAGGAATCATTATCCTTGAATATTAGATACCTCAATAGAACCATTTGTCCCAAAATATAGGTTGCATCAAAGTAACTATTGTCACTTAATATTTGATACCTTGATAGAACCATTTGTCCCAAAATATTGCTTGGCTATATGAGACCATTTGTCTTGGTATGTTGGGTGTCTCGATGGAACCATTGTCTCGAAATATCTGGCATCATTGGTTGCCTAGATGGAATCGGTATCTCGAAAAGTTGGTTGCCTCAATTGAACTATCTGTCTCGAAATATTGGTTTACTCGATGTAACCATTGTCCCTAAATATCGAATACATCAATAGAACCATTTGTCCTCAAACATCGGTTACCTCAATGGGAGTATTGTCCCTAAAATATTGGTTGCTTTGAAGGAACCATGGTCTTTAAATATCAGATAACTTGATAGAATCGTTTGTCCCAAAATATCGGTTACCTCAACGGAACTTTTGTCCTTTTGTATTTTATACCTCGATAACCATTTGTCCCAGAATATTGGTTGCCTATATGAGACCATTTGTCTTGAAATATTGGTGTCTCGATGAAACTATTGTCCCGAAATATCGGTTATCATGGGTTGCGTCGATGGAATCAGTGTCCTGAAAAGTTGGTTGCCTCAATTGAACAATTTGTCTTGAAATATTGGTTTCCTTGATGGAACCATTGTCCTTAAATATCGAATACATCAATAGAACCATTTGTCCCCAAATATCGGTTACCTCAATTGGAACCATTGTCCCTAAATATCAGAYGCCACAATGGGGGAAATTTTGTGGTACAGGAGTACCACATTACCTTTCATTATACAATAAATTGAAGGAATGGACCTCACTACATTTTAATACATTGGTGATGTGGCAAGCAGTAAATGGAAGGGGGAGTATGGTTGCCTCGAAGGAACCAACCATTGTCCTTAAATATAGGTTTACTTGAAGGAACCATTGTCCTTAAATATCAGTTATCCCGATAGAACCATTTGTCCCGAAATATAGGTTGCCTCAAAAGAACTATCGTCCCTTAATATTTGATACCTCGATAGAACCCTTTGTCCCAAAATATTGGTTGCCTATATGAGACCATTTGTCTTGAAATATTGGTGTCTTGTTGGAATCATTGTCCCAAAATATTTGGCATCGTTGGTTGCCTCGATGAAACCATTGTCCCTAAAATATTAGTTGCCTCGATGTAAYCATTGTCCCTACCTATCAAATACATCAATAGAACCATTTGTCCCCAAATATCGGTTACCTCAATGGGACCATTGACCAAAGTTATTTGTTGAGCTCATAATTATCTGCAAAATTTCTTTTTAAGAAATACAACTATATGGGTTAATTTTTTAGTTCAACGATACGTGGGGTGAGGATATATATGAGAAATATAACTCATGCTGGAATATGCCTTAACCGGTTAGCTTTGCTCAGCTTTGCTCAAGTTGGCAATTGTTTATATTCACTGTCATTTTATATTTACCTAACTTGATAGAATGAATGGTCTTCATTATTAATGATATCTACCTTTGTCTTCTCACAAGTCTTGTGGTAGTTGATGCTTTTCTTCTCATAATCAATAATTTGAAACATTTGATTTGTTGTGTTCCATATGCTAGATGCTTCTATATTTCATGGTTGCTTTAATATTTTGAGAGGCCTGTTTACTTACACACGATCTATCCATTTACTTGTTTGTGAAATGTCTTCCGATTTAGTTTTTAACTGTTTTCTTATATACTATTGATTTATTTTGATTGTTGCATTCCATTTACTTTTTGTCATTCTATATACTTCAAATTCAGCGGCATTTTAGCCTTGTGTTTTATCAGTATATCTTTTTCTATTTCTTTGGAGTCTAAATTGAAACTTCTGCTATCTCGTTGATTTTCTAGAAGGATCAAATGGCTTGGTAGTTATTGCTTTCCTTTTTTTCTTTTCTTCTGTTTATATGTTTTTAGAATTGTATGTCATGGAATAATTGATCTATTTTTATTGTTCTATGCGGTAATATAGTTTTTTTTTCCTAATTCTTTCCTTTGTTTTTTCTTTTATCTTTTTTGTCCTTATATTGTTTATGTGTTCTGAAATGGTATGTTATAGATTGTAGATTATTTTTTGATTGATCTATTTTTATTGTTGTGTACGCCGCAACTATTTTTTCTAAGTTTTTCCTATCTTTGTTTTTCTATTATGTTGTAATATTTTAATGTTTTGTTTCTTTTTCTCTTACTATTGTTTTTCTGTTTTTAAAACGGTACGTTATGGATTCTGAAGTGTTATCTTCCTATTATGTTCTATTTTTACTTGGTTGATCTGTATTGAATTACAAATTTCCATTTTATTTTCTTCTTTCTTCTTTATATGCTTTTAGATGGTCGTATGCTATGGGTGGTCATATTGCAGTCGAGCCTATTGTTTTTTTATTCCCTAAATTTGTTCCTATTCTCTCTTGTTTGAAGTTTTTAGGAATTGTTATTTTTTCTTCTACTTTATAATTTTCGCATTTTCATACAATTCTTCGGTGTAGAATTTTGTTTTATTGCTTTTAGATTGGATTATCTTTATTACTGTATTCCATATTATTTTTCCTAGATTTTATTTGTTCTTATTCTTTCTGGTTTGACGTTTTAGGAATCGTTATGATTTGGCCTTTGTAAAATTTTGTTTTGTGTATTCACCAACTATTTTCCATCTTATTTTATTTTATTTTTGCACCCTTTTGTATACTTCTAAAATTGATGTTTAGGGTCACAAATTGCTTATCTTTTTTATTGTTTTTTACCCAATGAGTTTAAGAATTCTTGTTTTTCCAATTAATTTCGATTTTTTTTTCTTTACTCGTATTTGTATGTTTTTAGGATCATGATACTGTTTTTTGCTTGATCTATACGTTTCCTAAATTTGCTTTTGTTCTCTCTTATTTGAAGCTTCAAGGATGTGTTGTTTTTGTATTAGGATTATAAATTGTTTTTAGATTGGTCATATTGTAGTATTAGACTAAATTTTTTTCCCTTAATTTGTTGTTATTCTCTAATGTTTGAAGTTCTTAATCTTAGGAACTGTTATTGTTTCTGTTGGGGTTTTTTTTTGGAGCACAAGAAGTGGGGGTGGGGGAGGGTTCTTCTATTTTTAGTGTTACTTTTTTATTTTGTTTTTAGATTTTAGATTGGGCTATCTTTATTATTGTATTTGGAATTCTTGTTTTTTCAATAAAGTTCGTTTTTAATTGTTTGATATATATATATATATATATCAAAAGAATTTTGTTCTTCGTGTTATAAGCTGACGACTTCATGAACGGAGGCTGGAGTTCGTTCATACATGTAGGCTACTGGCACATTCTTGGCAGTTGGGATTTACTTCTCAATGAGGGCTAATTGTCACAACACACACTCTTGATCTGGGCAATTTTTAAGTTCTTAGAATTCTTATCCATTTTCTTTTTAAGTTCTTAATTCGTATAGGTTTCCGATCGGGGCAATTTTTAATAGGGCGATTTTATTCCCCTCTTGTGAATTCTCACTACAACGATGTGGAGATTACCATGAGAAAACGAGGCAACGTTTGTGGACAGATGTTTATGGTTGAAGATGTTGACAGTGTCCAAGCTCCAAGAAATGTTTTGTAAGTGAAGATTCTTTGTTTCTTTTGTTTCCTTCTCTTCTTCCTTTTAATTGTACTTCTTGGTTTCTATATTTACATGTGAAAGAAGAAAGAAAAGTTAATTTATTCTACTTGGTGGCAGTCCTGGTGAAGGAAATCTGTTTCAAGTTGTGCTAGAAACATAGAATTTGTAGGCAACAAAGACAAAGGAGAGGTTTGAATTTCTTTTTCATTCTCTTCTCTTTGTTTGATTTCAATTTTAATCAAATTGTGTTGTCTATTATAAGAAATTTAAACTAATCATAATATGAGTATTCCAATGTGAGTAATTTATATTTTCATCGAATCTCATTTTGCATAGTAATTTCTAGAGGGAATCCATTATCAAGTGCATCACTTGACGAGAATAATGTTTTTCCTCTTTAAAGGTTATCGGCGGGAGCAGGATTAGTGTAGATTGAGGTCATATAAATTGATGAACCAAAGAGCCATGTCTAGTTATTGAAATAGAAATCGTATACTTTCCAAATATATTCTTGTCATTTCTTCCTCTCTTTCATTTTTGTTCTTGCAATGACAATTATTAAAGGTTGTAACCCATTGTTTCCATATAATGTACATCAGCTAAATTAGGAAAGGAGCTAATAAGTCAGTCAATGGAATGATTCCGAGATGACACATCAAGGACTCTTGTTTAACATTGTAGAGCTTGAGGTAAAACTTTATTTGTTGTTTTTGCATGAGATATATGTATAAAATTGAGTACTTGCTTAAGCCAGTACTTTCTGGAAAATGATTGCTACGAATAAATAATTATCCTTTTTATGCAAAATATATATGTATATCCTTATTATGTAACGTCAATAATTGATAAGCTATATTTTGTTTGAGAAATAGTTTTTATCGTGTTTTTAGAAATAATTAATGACTATATAGATTTAAAGTTTTCAATATATTTGTCGTTGTTTTTTTTTCTTTTTTTTTTTTTGAGGAAATGATATGATCGAATCTAAACTTATTTTTTTCGAGAAATACATTAAAACATTTGATTTATCATTTATAAAGACAAAGAATAATAATTAACAAATATCATGTTTAACCCCTTTATAAAAAAGTTTGTCTGAATATCTTTGATGGACGGTTACAGATTGCGTGATCCTACGGAGATGAGCTATCATCTTTGACCTTTTGACCGACCGTTGGAATCGCGCTTATATCCTCTCTACGTAACGGCCCGGTCCAAAACGACTTCCATTCACGCTCTCGTACAAAACCCTAACCAGCGCATGGCGATTTGGATCCAGTTCTCGACGAAGTTTTATTTGTAGTAAACGCCATGGCCACCTCTCCATCACGTATTAATCTTCATCATCTTCCACCGACGCGTACTTGGCCATCTGATATCTGGTATATTTTCATTTCCTCTTACGACAAAATCTTCATCAGCTTCTGCCTACACGTTCTTGGCCATCTGATATCTGATATATTTTCATTTCCTCCTTTGACGGAAATTTCATCATCTTCTGCCGACGCGTTCTTGGCCATCTGGTATCTGGTTTTGTGTTTATATTCACTCCTTCTTTTGTGCTCTGGAGGACTGTCTAGGGTTTCTGACCCGACTATCTGGCAAATTTGATCGGTTGTGATTGCGAGATGGTGCGTATCCATCCCATAGACTCAATTTGCCTTCTAGATCGGAGCACTTCTATATTTCTTCAGATTTCCTTTCGAAGTGTAAGTGTACCTCCATCTCTTTCGGGAATAGTAATTATCCACGACCCAATTCTGACATCCTTGAATATAATGGTGTTCTGTTTTCTTCCTGAATTTTGATCAATTTAGTGGCTTCTGTCTAACGAGTTCTTTGTTCCAAATTAGATTGACTGCTGGAGCGAATAATGCTTTTTAACTTATATTCTGAACTTTATGAACATTACTATTTTGTAGACTTTAGTGGAGAATTATTGTTTAATGATCTGAATGCCAGCAAAAATTGATGGACGAACATGTGTTGTTTGAAGATTTCCGACATAGAAGTGGTTTTTTTTTCCTATGTCGTTCTGTTTTATTGTTTTTCTTTTTTTATTTTTGGTAGTTTTGGATTATTTCTTCACTTTATTTTTATTTAGTCCTGTCTATATGCTTTTAAAATGGTATGCCATGGATTATAAATTGTTTTTAGATTGGTCGTTTGCATTCTAGACTAATTTTTCGCCTAAATTTGTTCTTATTCTCTACTGTTTGAAGATATTAGGAATTGTAGTTGTTTTGATTGGGTTCTATTTCTAGTGATGGCCTTTTAATTAATTTTTTGATTGGTTATCTTTATTAATTTATTTGGGATTCTTGTTTTTCAATTAAATTCGATTTTGTTTGTTTGATATACATATCAAAGAATTTGTAGTTCCATGTGTTGTGGAACCCAATTGCTTTTGCATCACTTGATTTAAGTAATGTTTTTCCTTTTTACAGGTTCTCAGGACAGGGGAGGATTGGTGTAGATTGAGGTCATATAAACTGATGAACCAAAAAGCCACCTCTAGCTATTGAAATAGAAGTTGAAGTCAGGCCTTGATACTAGTAAATATACTTTCCAAATGTATTCTTGTCTCATCTCTTTTGCTCTCTAATATTTTTTTGTTCTTGCAATGACATTATTAAAGGTTGGTAACCTATTGTTTCTATATAATACACATCAGCTAAATTAGGAGAGGAGCTGAATGATTCCTAGATGATATCAAGGGCGTTTGTTCCATGATGTGGAGCTTGAAGGTAAAATTTTATTTCTTGTTTTTGCATGAGATATTTGCATTAAATTGAGCTCTTGCTAAAGCTAGCACGATCCTATTAGATGATCAACTCCTTCGCTATTCCCATGAGGTATGGTTAAGTGCAGCTTGTTTGTCAGGATGATAGTTCCAAGAAGTCTCTTGATAGCTTTTTCTTTTTAATTTGATTCTCGGTGGCTAAATGTCTCAAAATGTGCCTAACATTGCATAATGATCTTGTTGCGTGCTTCCACCAGATTTCTTTTTACCTTTACAAGATCGTTATGGGGGCTGAAATATACTTCCGGTAAACCTCTGTTCATTCGCTGAGCTTCGATTTTTTCTGCCTAATTTGGCCTTATGTTTTATTAGCACATCTTCCTATTTTTTTTGAAGTCCAAATTGAATCTTCTGCCAAATTAGTAGTTATTATTTTCTTTTACCGTTACTCCTGTTTATATGTTTTTATAATGTTATGCCATGCCATGGATTGGGAATTATTATTTTCAGATTGGTCTTATTTTATTGTTGTACGGCTGTGATATTTTTTTTTTATATTTTTTACTAAATTAGTTCTTATTGTAATTTGGCCTTATGTTTTATTAGCATATCTTCCTACCTTTTTCAAGTCCAAATTGAAAATTTTTTTAACTATGTTTTGAAGTATTTATTCAGGGGGTTTTTCATAAAGTTTTGAAAATTTGTATTTGTTTTAAAAGAAAATAAGATTTGAGTTTTAAATTTTAATTTTCTGAAGGGGAATATGAGCTTTTTTGTAATTATAAATTAAATTTATAATCTGATGATTGCTATAAATTATTTTTTTCCTTCTATTTTATATATAATTGTATGTATACGTTATTAACTTTTTTTTCCCATTGTTTAACATTTTTAATTTATACACATTTCAACTTACAACTTTAATTTTTATTTTCAATTATTATTAGTTTATTTAATTATTTTCATTTAAAAAATTATGTTCTTTAATAGTTGCCTTTTTTTCTGAAATATGTTGCCTGACGGAACCCTTGTCCCTAAATATCAGATACCTCGATAAGATTGTTTGTCTCGAAATATAGGTTTTTTATGAAGGAACCATTGTCCCTAAATATTGGATACCTCTATAAAACCTTTTGTCTCGCAATGTTGGTTGCCTCGATGGAACCATTTGTCCGTAAGTATAGGTTGCCTCGAAGGAACAATTGTCCCTATATATAGGTTGCCTTGAAGGAAAATATTGGATACCTCGATAGAGTCGTTTGTCTCGAAATATTGCTGCCTCAAAGGAACTAGTCCGTCCCTTAATATTTGATTCCTCGATAGAACCATTTGTTCCAAAATATTGGTTGCCTGTAGGAGACCATTTGTCTTGAGATATTGGTTGTCTCGATGGATCCATTGTCCCGAAATATAGTTATCATTGGTTGCCTTGATGGAACCAAGTGTCTCGAAAATTTGGTTGCCTCAATGGAACCATTTGCCTCTAAATATTGGTTTCCTCGATGGAACCATTGTCCTTAAATATCAAATACATCAATAGAACCATTTGTCCCAAAATATCGGTTACCTCAACGGATCCTTTGTCCCTAAATATCGGATACAACAATAGAGGAAAATTTTGG
>NW_019104606.1:395835-445460 GCF_001995035.1 Momordica charantia
ATGGTTGCCTCGAAGGAACCATTGTCCCTAAATATAGGTTTCCTTGAAGGAACCATTGTCCTTAAATATCAGATACCTCAATTTAACCGTTTGTCCTGAAATATAGGTTGCCTCGAAGGAACTATTGTCCCTTAATATTTGATACCTCGATAGAACCATTTGTCCCAAAATATTGGTTGCCTATATGAGACCATTTTTCTTGAAATATTTGTTGTCTCGAAATATGAGTTATCATTGATTTCCTTGATGGAACCATTGTCTCGAAAAATTGGTTGCCTCAACTGAACCATCTATCTCGAAATATTGGTTTTCTCGATGGAACCATTGTCCCTAAATATCGGATACCAAAATAGGGGAAATTTTGTTGTATTGCGGGAGTGCGATACTACCTTTCATTTGCACAATAAATGGAAGGAATGAACCCCACAACATTTTTAATACATTGGTGATGTGGCAAACAGTAAATGGAAGAGAGTATGGTTGCCTCGAAATAACTATTGTCCTTGAATAGGTTGCATTGAGGGAACCATTGTCCTTGATTATCAGATACCTCGATAGAACCATTTGTCCTGAAATATAGGTTGCCTCAAAGGAACTATTGTCTTCTAATATTTGATACCTTGATAGAACCATTTGTCCCAAAATATTGGTTGGTTATATGAGACCATTTGTCTTGATATATTGGGTGTCTCGATGGAACCATTGTCCTAAATATCTAGCATCATTGGTTGCCTCGATGGAGTCAGTATCCCGAAAAGTTGGTTACCTCAATTGAACCACCTGTCTCAAAATATTGGTTTACTCGATGGAACCATTGTCCCTTAATATCGAATACATCAATAGAGCTCTTTGTCCCCAAATATCGGTTACCTCAATGGGACCATTGTCCCTAAAATATTGGTTGCCTTGAAGGAACCATGGTCCTTAGATATCAGATACCTCGATAGAATTGTTTGTCCCAAAATATTGGTTACCTTAACAGAACTATTGTCTCTTTATATTTTATACTCGATAGAACCATTTGTCCCAAAATATTGGTTGCCTATATGAGACAATTTGTCTTGAAATATTGGTGTCTCGATGAAACTATTATCCCGAAATATTGGTTATCATCGGTTGTGTCAATGGAAGGAACCAGTGTCCTGAAAAGTTGGTTGCCTCAATTGAACGATCTGTCTCGAAATATTTGTTTCCTTGATGGAATCGAATACATCAATTGAACCATTTGTCCCCAAATATCGGTTACCTCAAATGGAACCATTGTCCCTAAATATCAGATGCCAAAATGTGGGAAAATTTATGGTACTGCTGGAGTACCACATTACCTTTCATTATACAATAATTGAAGGAATGGACCTCGCTACATTTTAATACATTGGTGATGTGGCAAGCAGTAAATAGAAGGGAGTATGGTTGTCTCGAAGGAACCATTGTCCTTAAATATCAATTATGCCGATTGAACCATTTGTTCCAAAATATAGGTTGCCTTAAAAGAACTATTGTCCCTTAATATTTGATACCTTGATAGAACCATTTGTCTCATGTTGCCTATATGGGACCATTTGTCTTGATATATTGGGTGTCTCGATGGAACCATTGTCCCGAAATATTTGGCATCGTTGGTTGCCTCGATGGAATCATTGTCCCTAAATATCGAATAACATCAATAGAACCATTTCTCCCAATTATCGGTTACCTCAATGGGACCATTGTCCCAAAAATATTGGTTGTGTTCGATGTAACCATTGTCCCTACATATCAAATACATCAATAGAAGCATTTGTCCCCAAATATTGGTTACCTCAATGGGACCATTGACCAAGTTATTTGTTGAGCTTATAATTATCTGCAAAATTTCTTTTTAAGAAATACAACTATATGGGTTATTTTTTTTAGTTCAACGATACGAGGGGTGAGGATATATATATATGAGAAATATAACTCATGCTAGTATATGCCTTAACTGGTTTAGCTGCACAAGTTGGCAATTGCTTATATTCACTGTCATTTTATATTTACCTAACTTGATAGACTGAATGGTCTTCATTATTAATGATATCTACATTTTTCTCCTCACAAGTCTTGTGGTAGTTGATGCTTTTCTTCTCATAATCAATAATTTGAAACATTTGATTTGTTGTGTTCGATATGCTAGATGCTTCTATATTTCATGGTTGCTTTAATATTTTGAGAGGCCTGTTTACTTACGATCTATCCATTTACTTGTTTGTGAAATGTCTTCCGATTTAGTTTTTAACTGTTTTCTTATATACTATTGATTTATTTTGATTGTTGCATTCCATTTACTTTTTGTCGTTCTATATACTTCAAATTCAGCGGCATTTAGCCTTGTGTTTTATCAGTATATCTTTTTCTATTTCTTTGGAGTCTTCGTTGATTTTCTAGAAGGATCAAATGGCTTGGTAGTTATTTTTGTTAAGTTTTTCCTATCTTTTTTTTTTTTTCTATTATGCTGTAATATTTTAATGTTTTGTTTCTTTTTCTCTTACTATTGTTTTTCTGTTTTTAAAACGGTACGTTATGGATTCTGAAGTGTTGTTTTCCTATTATGTTCTATTTTTACTTGGTTGATCTGTATTGAATTACAAATTTCCATTTTATTTTCTTCAGTCTTCTTTACATTCTTTTAAATGGTCCTACGTTATGGGTGGTCATATTGCTGCAGTCGAGCCTATTGTTTTTTTATTCCCTAAGTTTGTTCCTATTCTCTCTTGTTTGAAGTTTTTAGGAATTGTTATTTTTTCTTTTACTTTATAATGTTTGCTTTTTCGAACAAATTTTGGGTGTAGAACTTTGTTTTATTGCTTTTAGATTGGATTATCTTTATTACTGTATTCCATATTATTTTTCCTAGATTTTCTTTCTCGTTTGACGTTTTAGGAATGGTTATGATTTTGCAGTTGTAAAATTTTGTTGTGTATTCACCAACTAGTTTTCATCTTATCTTTTTTTATTTTTGCACCTTTTTGTATGATTCTAAAATGGATGTTTAGGGTCAGAAATTGTTCTACGATTTGCTCATCTTTATTGTTGTTTTTTACCCAATCCTTTTAAGAATTCTTGTTTTTACAATTAATTTTGACTTTAATTTTTTTTTCTTTACTCGTCTTTGTATTTTTTAGGATTATAATACTGTTTTTTGCTTGATCAATACGTTTCCGAAATTTGCTTTTGTTCTCTCTTATTTGAAGCTTCAAGGAAGTGTTGTTTTTCTATTAGTATAAGTTTATTACTCCTGTTTATATGTTTTTAAGTTTGTATATAATTGGGTCTAAAGAGTTTTGTTAATGAATTTATTAAAAATAGAAAATAGAAATATTAGGCTTTGGTTATTATTACATTGTTTTTGTATATATTACATTAAAAATACTGTTTTTTTGCAGGAGGGACTTATTTATTTTAATTTTTTGTTTCTTTAATTTAATCATATTTTCCCTGATTTCACCTGATGTGTATATATTTTGCCAATCTTTTGAATTTTCATTTTTCTGGTTCGGTTCTTGTATTAGTTTTGAGTTTTTTGTTTGGACAATTATGTTGAATTCCCACTTTGCATGTTTCCTCTGCTCAATTTCTGTTGAAAAATTAGAATGATCGAAATTTGGATTGGAGGTGGAGGCGACACTAGTGGTGTTCTTTCACACACATCTGATAACTTTTTTATTATAAAAATTGGATGTATTATTCTTTTTTTTTTTTTTAATTCTAATGGGTATGATTTTCAAAATTTAACATTATTTAATATGTATAAACAAAATGTTAGAGAGATAGAGAAAGAGATGAGTTTGACAGAGAAATTTATTAGTCTGAAAAATAGGATGTAGAAGAATAATAGATTGATAAATGTCCGGAAGAAAAAATATATCTTACGTTGGAGTATGCTATATAAGAAATAAAATTTATCTTAAAAATCAAAGGTAATATTTTAGAAATAAAATCCATTCATTTTATAACTTATTTTTTTCCTTAATAGTTCTATTATTTAATAAAATCAAAAACTTTTTTTTTTTTTTTGTCATTGAGATTTTTGCGCTAAGTTGTCACCTGTAGGCGTTCAAAAACACCGCAAACTATTTTAATTGCATGCACAGTGTTTAGAGTTTATTCTTCCTTTGCCGTAGGTATTGAGCGATTAAAAAAAATGAAAATAAATAATAAGATGGTTTTTAAAAAGTAAAAAGTGATTTTTTAATTATGTAAACATGTTTAGTTTATAATGGTTTAAAAAAAATTATCGATCTGATATACAAATTTATTAAATTCTTTACTAACTCTAATTTTAGATGTTAGTAAAAAAATTGCTATGTATTAAGATAGTAATTTAAACTTTAAATGGACGGATTAAATCGTTATGAAGATATTTTTCATGTACCATTATTCTCTCACCAAATCTCTTGGCCATCTTCTGTATTCCTTTCTCCCTTTTAAGATAACAAAAACAGCACAGCAATGGCTTCCTCGATTCCTTCTCCCACCGCTCCAAACTCCATTATCTCTCCCAATTTCATATCTCACTGCTCCAGATCCTCCGCTTTCTCCCCTTCTCACTGCTCCAAATCCTTCCGGCCGACGCCCTCGTGCATCAACGCTCTCTCCAATGCCCGTAATCGGAAGGCGGCTCGTCGGTACGACGGCCAGTGCACGACGAACGCTCTCTCCAAGTCTCAGAATCAGACGAGCAATTCAGTTTTTAGTCCTCCGTCGACTGCGGATTTAGTGGCTCTATGCGAGGAGGGTAAGGTAACGGATGCTCTGGAATATATTTGCCATGGTGCTGATGCCGATTATGGTGTTTTTACTGCTTTGTTGAATTCGTGTGGGAATCTAAAGTTGCTTGATGCTGGAAGAAGAGTGGACGGGCTGTTGAAACGAACCAAGTTTCGTGGTGATGTGGAATTGAACAATAAGTTGATTGAATTGTACTCGAGTTGTGGCTGTATGAAAGATGCACGCAGGGTGTTTGAAAAAATGCCTGACAGGGATATAAGGACGTGGAATTTGATGATCAAGGGGTATGCAGAGAACGGGGAAGGAGATGATGGGGTGGCTTTGTTCGAGCAAATGAAGAAGGTGGGATTGCAGCCAAATTCAGAAACTTTTCTGGTGGTTTTAGCAGCTTGTGCCATGGCCGAAGCTGTGGAGGAAGGTATATTTTACTTTAATTCGATGGAAAATGAATACGGAACCAATCCTGGAATGGAGCATTATCTAGGAGTTGTTGACGTTCTTGGGAAATCTGGCCATTTGATCGAAGCAGTGGAGTTCATTGAGAAAATGCCCATTGACCCCAAAATCATGATCTGGGATGCCCTGAGAAACTATGCTAGAATCCATGGAGATATGGAGCTTGAAGATCGAGCTGAAGAGTTGATGCTCGCTCTTGACCCGTCCATCGTGGCCACAGCTACCACGCCACCAATCCCTCCACCAAAGAAGCAATCAGCTACCAACATGCTGGAAGAGAAGGAGAGGGTGAGGGAGTTCAGATGTGCAATGCCTTACAAGGAAGAGGGTGAAGGGAAGCTAAAGGGATTGAGTGGACAAATGAGAGAAGCAGGGTATGTGCCAGATACAAGATATGTGCTACATGACATTGATGAAGAGGCTAAACAGCAGGCTTTGCAGTACCATAGCGAGCGGTTGGCCATTGCTTATGGATTGATCAGTACGCCAGCGAGAACGACGCTGAGGATCATCAAGAATCTTCGGATCTGCGGTGACTGCCATAACGCAATCAAGATTATGTCAAAGATTGTTGGGAGAGAGTTGATTGTTAGAGATAATAAGCGGTTTCATCACTTTAAAGATGGCAAATGCTCTTGTGGGGATTACTGGTAAATATATTGACTGTATCATATCGTAAGATATTGGTATTTGGGCTTCTTTGGTGATTTACTTGATTTGCTTTTTCCTTTTCTAGTCTATCCTTGGTCTTACTTTTATCATTTATGACAAACTTGGCAAACTCGGCCACCAAATTGACTGAAGTTGACAAAATGATTTCAAATCGAAGTGTCTATCTTTTAGTTTTATACTTGATATAACTGAGGAAACTTGACTCGGGTGACTTTTTTTTATGTGATTTGTTTTTCGTTTCCTAAACCCTTGTGTGAACCCATTTAATTACTATGGCAGAGATAAATCAATTGAATCTTGATGTTTAAACCTCCAATAGAAGACTTATTTAGATCCTTAATAAAGGATAATTATCTAGCAAAATTTCTCATTAAAAAGAGGGGGGGAGAGAGGAATATTGAAGGGTGAAAAAGAATGTGGTTTGTACTGTGCTCAAATTGATTTAACATATGGTTTGATTACTTTTCACTAAAATAATGGACACGTTAACCTATGGATCCAAATCCGAACTATAAGGGTAAGAATTATATCTCATATAACAAGAAAATTTTTAGTCAAAACTATGAGACCAACAATCATGGTTCATACACCTTACATATAACTATCCTAAATGTTGATAATACAATCGCTCGTCCTATAATTATTAAACACGAATCTTCTTACTACTGATCAAGGTGTTTCTTTTAGTACAATAAGTGAGACGGAAGATTCGAACTCATAATCTTTTGATCAGAAACATATGTCAATTTCTATTGAGTTAAGATGAGCAATATGTCTTGACCAAGCTAAGCTTACGTTAGCAATTGTGATTTTGTCAGTGAATTGCATTTAGCCAAAATTTAGATAATGAAAAGTATACTAAAAGACATAAAATAAATATATATTTATAAAAATATCATTACTTTTTGTTTTTTTAACGTCACATTTATGTTGGTCTCACTTGTATAAATTTCATTTGTAATATTTTAAACCTGATACTCTATATATAAAAATAATAAATCCATGTTTTTTTGTGTGCTATTTTTGTAATGTTCCCCTTATAATTGGTTCACATTCAACTTCAACAGACAATTTTTGTTTTTTGTCGGTCACATTTACGAGAATAGCCCTATCAGTTTTAAAACGGGGTAAATTGGTATGGGCCGAGGGCAAACAGAGCCGGGTGCATTGAAATTCCCTCCCTCTTTCTTTCGCAGTCTCGCAGCTCGCCTTTCTCAAACTACCAGCGAGAGGAAGCACACACTTCTATTACATTTCTCAAATTCCTCCGTCATCGTCTCTTGAAGGTGAACGCCCTTCACATTCTCTACTCTCTTTTGGATTTGTAGCTTTCCCCCCGCGTTTGATTCTGGTCTTTCCTTCTGCCCTTTTCCTGTATCCTCTGCCCTTTTTTTCTCGTTTCTCGACGATCTCCTTATCTACTCTGTGATATTTCGCCTTATTTGCGGAATAGTTTGATGAAATTTTCGTTTTCGGTTGATATGTGTGTGTTTTGAATCGTGATTTCTAATATCGGATGCTGGAAATTGATTAGGGTTTTGGTATTTTATCAGACTAGTCTGGAGAAATGAATTATTGAGGCACTTTTTGTTTTGAAAATCGACCAGACGAAATTTTTACATTGCTTGGTTTTGTGGAGGAAATGATGTGATTTGGGGCGGAATGGTTTATCCGGATCTTATCTGTGGACTGTGCGTATCAGTAGCAGAATGTCTGTTCCTCCATTTTGCCTGCTCTTCAGCAGCTAGATTAGACGCTGATTTGTGTTTAATTCAGAAGATTTTTTTGACACGTAGCAGTGGGCTTTTAGATCTCTTGAAGAAATTATTTTGGAAGTGTTATGAATGTGTGATTACTAAGCTTTCCTCAGTCTTTAAGATTGATAAATATGTTATTGTTTCCTGCGTTGATTGAAAAGTATGTCTTCTCTAAATTTGGTGTCTTTGCTGCAGTTTTTTAAGCTTTATTTTGGATTTGATGGCTTCCAAGTTGCATCAGTTGCAATCCAAGGCCACTCAAGCTTCTCAATTTGCCTTGAAGCACGGGTGTTCCTATTATAAGCAATTATTGGAGCAGAACAAGCAATACATCCAAGAACCTGCTACTGTGGAAAAATGCAACTTGCTTTCAAAGCAATTGTTGTATACTCGGCTTGCTAGGTTATTACCTTCAATACTCATGTTATATTTAGATTTTTCCTTTGGTTAATGTGGTTGTGGAAGAATTTATACTGTGTTCATGTTATGTGTTCTTATCATGATTCAAATTCAACGTTCTTTTAGGATATATATAATGTCCATTAGCTTAGTTTGAGTATCTTGCACTTGTATCCAACCAATATAACTGTGTGGGTTGTGTCTTCATTTGCCTGTTCATCAATTTTTGGATTCTTTTAAAACTTTTTTTTAAATTGTTTCTAATTCTACCTCTTGTTGAACGAGTGATTCCAAGTAATGTCGTTCAACTATTTCCATTTGTAGAATGATTATTCCATAGACACGAAAATGGATCCCTCCTTAATCAATTAAGATGCCAAAAAAAGGTGCCAATGGATCTTTCCTACCCAATTCGTGAGTGTCAGGGTCAACTTGTGTTACCTCAACTAAATTTTCCCCATCTGTTGGATAATGTATTATAATGTTATAGCGGTTATGTATGTGATATTTTGTGCCTCTATTTTTCTGTTTAGCCTTTAGAGCCATTGTATTTTTACACTAAAATCCCTTTGATATTCAAAATCCCTCGTGTATTTTGCTACATAATCTTTTACCTTTTAGCCTTTTAATACAAATAAATATGATAGCAGAACCCTTACCGGTTTTATTGCTGCACTGGTTTTATTTTGTATTGAGTTTTTTTGATTATCAGCAATACTTAATCATTATCTGCCCTAACCATTAGACCGTTGTATTACCACTGACCTTTTCAACTACGCTGATTATGCAGCATCCCAGGTCGTTGCGAATCATTCTGGAAAGAACTTGATTACGTCAAAAATTTATGGAAGAACAGGCAGGAGCTGAAAGTTGAAGATGCTGGCATTGCCGCCTTATTTGGGCTAGAGTGCTTTGCATGGTTCTGCGCCGGTGAGATCGTAGGAAGGGGCTTTACATTCACAGGTTATTATGTCTGAGAATGGCCTTGGTAATTTGTCAAAGGGATATTCACGATGTCGACTTCCCCTTTCTTTTCGCGGGTACTCCGCATACAATTTTTTTTCCATTATGAAGTTGAGAATTCTGTGAGCAACTCTGATAGATTAATAATAATCCATGAATTTCGAGGGACCATAATGCATCTTAGCATTGTTTTAATTGACACACATTCTTGATAAATCCAGCTATTAATTCTGATCTGGAAATCTAATTTGTCCATTCAAGATATAGCTTTTGCTGCAACTTTCCAGCTTTTTTCTTGCAACATTTTACCAGATGATCTGCAGGTTGTACGTAGAACAAGAGGTATATATGCTATCTCAGGTATCTTCTTTCTTTCTTTCTTTTTTCACCCACTAGCTACTATTTTGGTTCCCAAATTTTATTGATATTTTATTATAATTTTTATAACTTTTTGTTACCATTAACTTTTTATAAAATATTTCACATGAACCGTATAAAAGTATTTATTTTGTTGATTTACTTGAACAAGTATCTATATTCTATATGATTAAGTATTTGTATTTGTAGTAGGTTGGGTTTAGTTTGGAGTGGATTCAGACTGTTGTTAATAATTCATGATAATTACTAAGATGATTCTTTTATACAAAAAGATAAGACTAATAAATTATTTACAAGTTTGGACCAAATTTATTGTTCAAATCAAAGAGTTAATGAGTTGAAATGTCGAAGCAATTGTAATGGCTGAAGAATTGGAATTCACCCTATAATTCGTGTATCAATTATCTAATTTAATTTTATCGCGGTATTTTTTTCCCCTCTCCTCTCGAAAATTTTCAAAAGTAAAATATTTTGATTTTGTAAAACAATTAGGCAGGAGCCCGTGAATCGTTCCAAGTCAGAGCTCATCCTTCGTTGTCAGCGTAACGGATGAAGTTGGGTTCCACTCTAGGGTGCCACGTGGACTGGTTGGAGAATATTGTAGAGAGAGATTTTATTTTATTTTCTTAAAAACATGTTATATTTGATATTTTCTAACAATGAAATTTGATACCATTTCTATTATATTGGAGAGCGTTTCAACTAGTTTTCTACCTCTCGATTAATTTCATAGAATTTTGTATGATATTAATAAGTAAGTGTTCATTTGATTATTGATATTGCTTTTTAATATGCTAATGATTTAATTGAGAATATTAACAAAATATTTACCATTAAAGTATTTTATATTATAAATTTATTTTTAATGAGAACTTGTGTATAATTTCTCAAAAATGATTTTTTAAAGTATCTAGGGAGTTTAAAATGCTATGATATAAATATTATTAATTATCTCTATTAATATACAATATTTACAGCATCTTAATGTTAAAGTCACCTGTAATTTTTATTTTGATTGAACATTCAAATCTCTACACCTTCATTTCTGTACAAAAATAATATTTTTTAATTTTTTTTATGCATCAAGCATATGTTAGCTAATATTAGACAAATTTAGATAAAACAAAAAGTATAAAGAATGTCCCGTCATAATATCAATTCAAGAAAGCGAGCATAGCCTAAGTGGTACTAAAAAAACTTTGAATAAACATATTTTTCTCAAAAAGAAAAACAAAAATTGTCACTTCCCTCGTAAGCATTGAAATGGTGATTATATATATAAGAAGACAACGATTTTTAGACGCAGACCAATCGAAGAAATATTTTATCTTCATATTGCAGAGTCAACCAGACGGGAGCCGGACGAGACGACGGAGACACGCCATAGAATAACTTCGCAGCGAAATCTGAAAAAGCCGACCGGAGATGGTCCGTCACCCCAGCATTCCCATTCGCAAGCATTTCTCATCGCCGTTTCTCCTCGTCCTCCTTTTTCTCAGCGTCGTCTCCGAGTGTTCCTCCAATGAATCTCGGGTAATGCCCGTCTTATTCTGCAAATCATTCGAAATCTGGACTTTACGTGATTTTTCAGAAGTTATGTGGGAGAATTAGAGATCTTATTTTCGTTCATTTGGATCTCGAGTTTCTTTCTGTTCCTTTATTGCTCGTATGATTCCGTACCACAACCTTCGCGTGATGTGAAAGAATCTGAGTTTGTTTGGCTTCTGTTCGACGATTTGGTTGTTAACGTCTGATTTTTGTTGGCTGATAGGTTGAATGCAGCAGGACTTGTGTCGCAATTAACTGCAATAGTGAGAATATTCTACTTTTTTTCTTTGAAATTCGTCTTCTATTGTTATTATTATTACTTTTAGTTTATACTCGCACATTAATTTCGTTCTTTCATTTTAAAAAATTTAGCTGTTGGGATTCGGTACGGAAAGTTCTGCGGAGTAGGATGGACGGGTTGTGCTGGTGAAAAGCCTTGCGATGATCTTGATGCCTGTTGCAAAGTTCATGACGAATGTGTTGAAAGAAAAGGTCATTGCCTATCTATAGCTATATTATCTTATTGTGCCCTTTCTCTGATTCGCATTTATTCTCTGCGTAGAGAATTTGCTCGTCATGTTACCCATCGATCTATAATCCGGTTTAGTTTTTAGTTACTGTGAGGCGAATGCCGCGAATCGGGTGAAATCTGGGCATCTTCTTGTTGAATGAGCATTTTTTTTTTGGCATTATTTGTATGTTTTCTACTGCACACCTTGTAAAAGACCTTCAAACATGTAACCACAATTTCTATCTGCCGAGCATGGGGGGGGAGCAGGATCTAGTTGTCAACAAACCAAAAAAATTGCGTTTAGTAATTAGTATCAAACAGGTTCTTATCTAAAAACAAATAATCAGTATCAAACAGGTATGGGAGGTAGAATAGAAGAAGCGAAAATGGCTTAACAAGTTCTTTATGGATAGAGGTGTCAACGGTGAGTGGGGGGCCATGGATGGCTTCCCCTTTTTCTCTATGCCCCTTAAATCATTTATGGTCTCCAATAAAATTCCCGTTAAAAAATCAAGGACGCTCATGCCAACCAAAGGAGGTTTTGAACACCTGATCCTCAGCTTCAAATTTAGTTTAAAGTGACCAACGATCCTCAGCTTCTCAACGAAACTCTGAAGTAGCAAAATTCTGGGAGTTAGGTGCGTTAGCCTTCTAAAATCTGCCTCTGTTTTTTAGCACGAGATGGCCGTATGTCTTCAAACTCCAAGCCTCCAATTTCTGCCTTACCCACATCTATCAGTGAATTCTATATGAACCAAACCAAAGACAATATCTGCTTCCATACAAGAAAACTGATGTCAAATAGCTCAGTCCCTTCTTGTGATTTGCTGGGTTGATCAGACTAATAATGGTAGAGAGGATAATGAGTTGGTCTTCTAAACCTGAGTCCTCCCAGTTTATTTCTTTATCGAAGATAGACTGATATCGTGTGCTAAACTCGCAAAAAGGAGAAAACAGTATCCCACTAGCTTGTGTTCACTATACTGCACAAATGATGCCACTTGTGGACACTTATCCTTGTATAAATAACCCACTAGAATTAAATGAATAAATAAAATTCATTATTAGCTATTCTTAGCTGCAAAATATTCTTTCAAGTTCCCAAAGTTCTTCTATTGTTATAAATGCCAGCCTCTGGATACCTCAGGTTTGATGTGCTTCCTTGTACTGCCAGGATGTAGAGGCTGATTTTCATCTTCAAAATGCCTATACGGGGTATACTAGAATGAATTAATGAAATAGTCTAAAAATTTTTTTGCAACTTTGGAGTAGAATCCTTCGTGCAATTTCGTAGTAGTCTACAAACTGTCGCTCACTAGTCCGTCCAAATGCATGTTGCAGCAAGGACTTTACTGTTTAGCCATCGTAATGGCGATCATTGGGTGGATTATATCAGTAAGTGGTTATGAATAATTCAGTTATTGCCATCATGCACATAGCATGTTTCTGTTTGTTACTGGATTGCTGAAGCTACTGGCCTACAGGCTACAGGCAATTATTGAACTGCAAATTAGATATAAAATTGGATGATTTTAAGGCATGGCCAATTGGCACCAGTGTTTGCATCTTAGACATCTGCGATTTATCTGAGAAATTGCATATTTGAAACTTGTGGCATTACATCTATTTGTTCAGGTTTGCAGTAGTTGGTCTATCGTGTTTTGTTTAGTTTCATTAGACTTTGGGAGGATTAATAACAGTTGGAACTTGAAAGTCATCTGTTTAGTATGTTGTGTTTTAAGACCAATAACCTTCTATCATGTGGGTTTTTCAGGTTTAACAAATATTAAATGTCATGAGAAGTTCAAGAGTTGTATTAAGAAAGTGCAGAAATCTGGGAAGGCTGGTTTCTCAGAGGAGTGCCCTTACTCCACAGCTGTTCCCATCATGGTTCAAGGCATGGATTTGGCCATCGTGTTCAGCCAGCTCGGTAACTCAAAGCTTGAGCTCTGAATCCAATCCAAACAAGATGGTAAAACGTCACAACACCACTGATTCTGATTTATTAATTGAAATAAGATTTGATCCTCATTTTTGCCCTCTTTAGCTACAATTTGGACCATATACATTTTAAGATATTCAGTAGCTTTTAGACTAGGGAAAGTAAGATGCCAATATACCAAATTATTTCATGTTTGAGGCTTCTTAGCTCTTAGATTTTGGTTCTCCACCTTCTTTTGTATATGAAACAGTTGTGTATCTTTTAAAGACTCGAAAATTATCTTTTGATGTCAGACTTCCATTTGATTCTTATTCTTGTTTCCATCTCTTTATTATTTCAAATTTCAACGGATTTTTTAAGGGTATTGTTAAAAAATGAAAATAAATTACAAATCTGGATGTCAAAGTATGAATTCCGGTAGGAATGACAAAAACCTCGTGGGACTCGATCCCTGTGAGTACCTGCCCTGATACGAAGTCAAACTGGGGTCTCCATTTAATATTTTGATAATAATAATATTATTAATATATTAAATTTAATTCATATTTTATCAAATTTTAAAAACCTCAAATTCCTTTCCGTTTCTCTTCCCACCCTAGTTTTAATTTTTATAACCATTAAAGATTTGTTGGATGGAAAAACCAACCAACATATGCATTTAATTATACATATTTATCTTATATTCTATAAAAAGGGTTATTTTTTTTAATTAAATCATTTTAAAACAAAAAAACTAGATATAATCTCAACAAATCAAAATAAAAATCCAATTATGCTGGACGGGGATGGAGATTGCCCCAAGCTCGCCTCGGTGTCTTAGATTATATGTTATATTAATTTGGAATGATATGATTGGATATAGACGACACTCATGGAGATAAGAATCTCACTACATTTTCTTTTTTTCATTTTTATCTATGTTAATATCATATTAAGCTATGTGGTGTAGCATAATTTATTTGGATATTGCATGTCTGTAATATTGTTATTTTATTATAAAGTATAATATAAATGGAGTACCTTCCAACATTATTATAGTTTTTAACAAGTCTATTGGAGGTGCAATAGTGACAATATCGCTTGGAGATCAATATAGATGGTAGATATATACTCAAATTCTTACACTAAGATGTATCATGTACGGTACATTGCATGTTCTAGTTTTAATAAGACTAGTAGGATTACGTATTCATATACAATCGTACTAAATAAAAAGTATTTATATACTGTTAAAAAGATATAAGGAACTTTCTTTCAAAACAAACAAAAAAAAAAACAAAAAAAGTAATGAATCTTTATCCAAATCTCTTATCTCAAATTTAGACGTCCTTTTTAAAACGGAGTAAATCGTAAATGTCAAAATTGATAGGATAGAATTTTTGTTTCAAAATATTAAACATATTTGATAATTAATGCACTCCCACAAAATTAAATAAAACCAATTTGCAATCAGAGTATTCATAAATGGTATACATGTTATTTTTTACTACAACAAAGATATAAATGAAAGATTGAACCTTCGATTTTTAGGAAATAAACTAGATGTTTTGCCCCTTGAGTTAAGCTCGCATTGACTATATGTCACACTTCTTATCATTCAAAATATCGACTCGTTAAATTGAGCATAGTTCAAATGGTTAAGGCATCTGACCAAATAGTCATGAGTTCAAATCCCCATCCCCACATGTTGTACTAAAAAAATTTCTAAAACTCGATAATAAACCCAGTATTTAAATGAATAAATAAAATACTAATAAAATCCTTTATAAATTTTAAGATTAACTTTGTTATCAAGTATTAATTTTTATAACCGTTTTTTTTCTCCTAAAAACAAGCATTAATTTATATACACAAAGGAACTAAGTGCGTGGAATGATAAAATAGGATTGAAACCAGAAAGGGGCGTTCCGAGAATCGAACTCGGGACCTCTCGCACCCAAAGCGAGAATCATACCACTAGACCAAACGCCCGAATTTGAAAGGAAGTCAAAACTAAAATATTTAACCAATATTTTAATTATAGCAATTCTAGGGTTTTTGGATAAACTTCCACTATAAAAGATCAGTTGGAGCTCCCGATAGCGGCAGACGAAACCGGCGTACCCTTCTCTGTTACTGAGTCGCTCTTCGACTAGTTACAGCACAGGTGCGATCTTCGATCCTTGAGATCTCATTTACACCTTCCGTTTCATCCTCTTCAATCAGATTTCTCCCCCTTTTCGGATTTCAATTTTCTATATTCATATCAACTGGCATCGTCCGATCCTTTCTTTTATTGCTGATATCCGTTATTAATCTTCGAAGTATATTTTTCTTTGTTGCTTCTTATTCATCCGATTTGTTGTTCTCATAGTGTTCTTCGAACCCTTTTGTAGATGGCGAATGTTCCGGGGCAGTTGGTATGGGAAATCGTAAAGAAGAACAACTCCTTCCTTGTTAAGGAGTTTGGCAGAGGCAATGCTGGTGTGCAATTCAGCAAAGAGCCCAACAATCTCTACAACCTCAACTCTTACAAGCATTCCGGTATGATTATACATTATAATCTACTGCTCTCCTTTTTACTTGTTTAGTATAATCGTGTAAGCTTGAGGAAAATATGAGGTAGTTTCATTTTCCAACATTATCATGATATATCTCCAATTGCTTACCACTTCGACCAGTTTAACCCCGTAAACGATTTGTGTTTTGTGTTTTGTACTTTTTTCTTACCGGAATATTTATTCGATCTTGTTTTAGTTCTTTCAGTGTGTCGGGTTTATTGATTATTTGCATATGGAATTTTCTTTGTGGGTTCTTTTAGGCTTGGCAAACCGTAAGACAGTAACCATCCAGCCCGGAGGCAAGGATTTGTCAGTGCTGCTCGCGACAACAAAGGCAAAGAAACAGAACAAACCCGCCAGTTTGCTCCACAGATCGGTCATGAGAAAGGAATTTCCACGTATGGCAAAGGCTGTCATTAATCAGGTACCTAGCAACTTCAGTTTTTTAGTTCATTCTCGTTCAGTTGGAATTGATTCTTGGCAAATAAGTTCAGAACCGGCCACTTGTTAATTTTCCCTGTATTTATCTCTTATTGCCCGTGCTTAGTTAGCATCATCAAGGAATTATTCTGTTAGATATTCTGCATTGTGTTAGTTTTGAATATTTGGTTACTAATCGCCATGGACATATTTTCCGTCTCCTTGTGTGTGTCCAAAGGCTTTTCTGCTTCAATAGTTTCTTTAGAGATTGGAATTTAACTGAATGTGCAATGTTGCAGTGATGAGAAGCTAACATGTAAGAAGGGCTGCTTTTGTAGCAGCATTTTCAATGAGATCTATTTGTTACGCTTGGCTTCTGAGCACACAATTTTTCATGGTCTATATTTCATTAACTTTTCAATAATTGCCCGTGCTTAGTTATTGTCATCGAGGAATTATTCTGTTAGGTATTCTGCATTGTGTTTGTTTTGAATATTTGGTTACAATTCTCTTCTCATCGCCATGTTTGTGGGCTTTTATATCTGTCTCCTTGGGTGTCCAAAGGCTTTTCGGCTTCAATAGTTTTCTTAGAGATTGGAATTGAACTGAATGTGCAATGTTGCAGTGATGAGAAGCTAACATGTAAGAAGGGCCGCTTTTGTAGCAGCATCTTCAATGAGATCTATTTGTTACGCTTGGCTTCTGAGCACACAATTTTCCTCGGTCTATATTTCATTAATTTTTTCAATAATTTACTGTGCTTAGTTAGTGTCAACAATGAATTATTCTGTTAGAAAATATGCATTGTGTCCGCTTTGAAACTTTGGTTACAACTCTCTTCTCATTGCCATGTTTGTGGGCATATTTTCTGTCTCGTTGTGTGTCCCAATGCTTTTCTGTTTTAATAGTTTTCCTTGAGATTGGAATTGAGTGGAATGTGAAATGTTGCAGTGATGAGAAGCTAACACGTAAGAAGTACTGCTTTTGTAGCAGCATCTTCGATGAAATATATTTGTTACGCTTGGCTTCTGAGCACACAATTTTCCATGGCCTATGCTATTAGGCTGTTGAAGATGTTGTGGTTGATACCGAGAATATTTTGTCTATTTTTTAAACTGATTGCCTCATTCCTTTTGTTTTCATTTTCTATATTGGGAACAGAATATTGCATAGACAGTTGAGTATAATTATTTTTAGTGTTAAATTTATTGTGCTTATCAATGTTTGAACAATTGAAATGAATTTCATTGTTCTTTTTTTATCTAACTTAATGATGGTGCATATGGGTTTTGCTTCCAAGTGCCCCTTCTGGATGTGCCTGAGAGTTATGTCATTGCTTTGCTTCTTATTATCATGTCATATTTATTGCTTCTAGGTGCTTTTTACAGTAATGGGTTATACAATAGCCTGATTGGTCATACCCCTAATCCGTAGCTTAGTGCTGTCTTTCCATTACATTCTTGTGTAGTATAATATCAAGCTTTTGTTAATATATGCTCAAAAGTTCTACGGTAGGGGAGCTTGCTTAAATATTAATGTGATGTGATGATGAACTGCTAATATGTAGTTTGCTGCTCTGTTTGAAACTGATTATATATTGAGATCGAATTGATTCAGTTAGGAGTGTACTTATTGAATTATGCAGGTGGCTGACAATTACTACCGCCCGGACTTGAAGAAGGCTGCCCTCGCAAAGCTTAGCGTAGTACACAGGAGTCTCAAGGTTGCCAAGTCAGGTGTGAAGAAGAGGAACAGGCAGGCACTCAAGACCCGCGGTAGGAAGTGAGCTTACCCTTTCTTAAAGAGGACCTTCTCCGGGCTTTTCTTTAATCTCTCTGGTTTGCACCCACAATAGGTTCACTTGAAATTTATGATTATGATGACCCCATTTCAATTTTGGATTACATTTCAGTACATCCCCTTTGGAATTTTGTTATTTTTAATGTAGTTTTTAAAGGGTTAAAATATCCAATATTTGATTGATACCGAGATGAATTTTGTTACATGGTTTATGCGGGGGAGATTATTTACCCGAAGTTTATGATATTGAGTTTATCTTGGTTGTTGAAAAACAAACATTTTCTGAAGAGGTTAACTTGTATCCAATGTAGTAATGCATGGGTACTATACTCTGCTTATTAGCATGTTAATAAATATATCTATAGTTTATGCACTGATTTGAGTATAGGTTACAAGTTCAAATCAAGAAAGATCTTAAATGGTGTTTGGAAAAATGGTTGAATTTCCCATAATTTTAAGGTAAATTACTTGTTTTATCATATTTTAATTTTTAATTAATAAATTAATATTAAAGTTATATATTAGTGAATTTTCTATTGTTTTGTTCAAACACACAAATAAATAAATTTATTTACATTTATTTTTTATCATTCCTACACTAAATAGGGTAAATAATTTAGAATTGAATTTCAAATCATATGATTTAATATTATTTATTAAATTACCAAGACGAGCATATTTTAATGATAATTGACATATATCTTCAATCAAGAGGTTGTTAGATAATTGATATATATTTTCAATTTTGAGATAATTGATATATATCTTCAATCAAGAGGTAATGAGTTCGATCCCTGTCTCATGTGTTGTCTAAAGCATATGAAATGATAATACTTATGAGTTTGATCTACTGTTTCTATGTGTTGTCTAAAGCATAAGAAGTGATAATAATTATGAGTTAAAAGAAGGTTTAAATCATTGTGGGTACCTAATATTGCTCTAGATTAGTCAACCTGTGGGCTTTTATCTTTAAAAAGAAAACCCTCTTCTTTCAAAACTATGTTACCTTATATTGACATGCTATTTTATCAAATGGACAAGATAACGGCTATATTAGCAATTTTATTAAAAAGAAGAAAACAGAAAACGACTACGTTATCAGATGGACAACATAATTCTACCGTTTAATTCTAGGTTCAAATCCTTATTTTGGATGCAATATTTTTCTTAAAAAAATACAGTTAACCTTTAATATTTCAATAAGTTCCGATTCAAATCTCTATTCGTTATTCAATAGATATAGATAATTGACAAAAGGTGAAAAATGGTGATCCATGACCCGTATGTGATCCATGACCCGATGGGCCGGCCCAAATATTGTATAACCGGGGTTTGACAGGAGCGTGAAATGCACGCTACGAAGGTGTCACGATGCCACATGGTTTGTATTATATATAAATATATTAGAGCTCACTCCTTTCGGTTTGTCCGGACGAATTTCCCGCGCCTCGTCTCCACTTTTCCCGCTCAGTAAACCCTAATCCAAGATGGGTCAGAAGCAACAAGCCTCTGCTGATCCAGGTGCCGAGATTAAGAAGAAGCGTCGCGTCGGATTCTCCAAGATCGGTAACTTCTCTTCTCATTTCTTCTGCTACTTTTTCGAGTCAATTTAGCTTCTTCATTTCGTTAATTTTGAGCTTCTCCGTCCCTTGGTAACTCACTGGAAATGTTCCGTTTTCTGTTTGTATCTCTGGGTGTGGCGCAGATACTGGTGTTGACGCGAAAGAATGCATCAAAATCTATCTTGGTATGCCTATTTTGCTTTCCGCGCGCTTCGATTTGAAAATTAATTTTGTTTTGAATTTGATTCTGCTTCGGTTGGAATTGGAATAGCTTTTCCGGTTCCGTTGACACTTTTTAATCGCGTCCATTAGGTTATTCCAACGAAGTTCATTATATAGCAACTCCGTGAATGTTTTACATTTCATGTGGTTTGGTTGAATTGAGGTTTCATACGCGTGTACAGGACTGGTCTTTAATTTGAAAATAATCATCTCACTTTCTGGTCAATGACGAAAATATATATGCATTTCCGTAGTTCCAGGCCCTTAGCAAGATAAATTAGTTTTCTTACGAAGCGTTGAATATTGCCTAGTCCTTTGTGTTATAGGTTGGGGTTGGTTTGGCTGGAAATCTGGTGGTTGGGTTCAAGAAAACGATTACTTAAATCAACTAGTTTGGGTAGTTTATTCTTTATTTTAACGGTTGTATGCTGTTGCAGTTTGTACAAAAGAGGAAGTGGGAAGTACAGATAGTCTTTCTATTGACCCAGTTGACTTGAACAGTTTCTTTGATGAAGATGGAAAGATATATGGTTACCAAGGTTTGAAGGTTAGAACTTGGATCTGTAGTATACATCGAACCTTTTAGTTTTTGGTGTAAGTCGAATGATATATTGATCCAAAATGGATCAATGTTGGTTTTAGTTGTATTCATATATACCATGTTTATTGCAGATTACAGTGTGGTTCAGTATTGTCTCATTTCAGTCCTATGCCGATATTGTTTTCCAGAGTACAGCAGACGTAAGTTCTAAAATGGTTCATATCAGTTTGCATGACTATCTTTGATATGAGAAATCTCTCTCTCCCTCTCTCTTCCCCCTCTTCAATTAAATATTTCTTCCCGTTCTTCTATTTTTGTATGTTTTCCACTAAATTTTTGTGTTGTTTGTTAACAGGGTGGTAAGGGAATTACAGATCTGAAGTCTGTTCTTCAGGTGGACATTTAGAAGTTCGGAATACATTATCCAGTTACTCTTGATACTTGGAGATTATTCTTATAACTAGACTGCTTGTTTAACAGAATATATTTGCCGAGACTCTTGTGGACAACAAAGATGACTTCCTTCAAACTTTTTCAAAGGATGTCAATTATATTGGGTAATAATTAATGCCTCTTTCAACTTTATCTTAGATGTTCCTATTTTTAGGAAAGCTTAATTTTGTACTCACCTGTCGTTTTACTGTCATTAGTTCATGTCTTATCAGATGATGTATTGTTCCCATTTTAAATAAAACTGCAGATCTCTTTCCGCAGATGGAGAAGTATTGCATCCTAAAGCTTCCAATGGGCAGTTTAACGATTCTAATCATCATTTACATTCTGCCAATTCTAATTTGGAGGTGCTTTCCGTTCACTAGTTTGTTGTTACTGTAATGGTTTAAACTTTTTTCTTTGTTATTATAGAAGGTTACCTGGGTATTTTTCTGCTTCCAGTGGTTCATGCCTTTTTCGTTCTCCAAGCCTCCTTATTTCTCTCTGTAACTTCATAAGCCTTTTTTCTATCTAGGTTTTTGGCAGTATGCTGATCTGACTCTTGATTTGAGATTAAAACTATCAATGCTCTTGTGCAGTTATGCCATCTTATATCGTTGTATTAATCAGTTAGTGACATATCTCATGCATCCTACTGCTGGTTTTATATTATTCCAGGTGTTATTTTATGCCTAGAGGTGAAATACCAAGTTTCTTGATTCTTTCTTCTTCTTGTTCCTTTTCATCATGCTGCCAGTACCGTTCATCTTTCCCCCATATTCCATGCATATGTTTCTTTTTGGGTAAGGGAACATGATACAAATCTGATGTCCTGTTTCACTTTTACCATGCTAGTTAGTATTTTCTGACCTCCTGGCTATGGAATATGGTTCTTAATAGCGTATATTTATAGCCATCTCAGTTCCTCGGTTCCTTCACTTGTAGAAATAGATAGTTCATTGATTAAGTTGATCAATCAAATGGAAACAAGTATTCGCTGTTTTGTCGGGTAATATAATTATAACATCATTGATATGGTCAGTCTTATTACCTTCTGATCAGGTCATTCGATTGCCTATGGACAATATGGCTGGAAGAAACCTCTATAGTCGCTTGGTACCTCTTGCTCTTCTTCTTATTGATGGTATTTCTTCATTTATTTGATGTCTCATTCAATTTGTCATTAGAAATTCATTTTATTGTTTCAGCGACTGATTAAATAGAGCCTAAAATATGCTTTTTTTGAACTAGGCAGCAGCCCTATCGATGTTTCTGATTCAAGATGGGAGTTGTATGTCCTTATTCAGAAGAAAAATAGTCAGCTGGGGCACACTCATTCCACACTGCTTGGATTTGCTGCCCTTTATCGCTTCTACCATTATCCTGATAGTTCTCGCTTGCGTCTCAGTCAGGTTTAATATTTTGTATTTTCCCTGTTACTCCCTAGAGTTCTGTGTGGTTTAATGTTGGTTACATTATAAGTTCTGTTTGTGAATTTTCAAAGTTGTATCTAATAGGTTTATGAAGTTTATTAAGTGTCTAATATGTCGGTCTTTTAATTTTTAATTGTGTATAATATATCCCTAAACTTTTAATAGATTAAGGATTAGAAAATCAAAACACTTTAAAGTTTAAAGTTCAGTGGCCTGTTAGATAGATCACTAATATTTAATCTTTAATGCCATTGTCCTTGCATAACCATTTAATGATGCCTGGTAATGTATTCGTGCAGATACTGGTACTCCCTCCTTACCAGCGTAAGGGTTTTGGGCGTTTCCTTTTAGAGGTGCTGAATAATGTTGCAGTATCAGAAAATGTTTACGACTTTACAATGGAAGAGCCATTAAATCAGCTACTGCAGTTGCGAACTTGCATCGACATTAAACGCTTGCAGGGATTCGAACCCATCCAAGAAGCTGTTAATTCTGCTGTTTCTCTATTTAAACTAGGAAGACTATCAAAGAAAGTGTCCTCCCCTCGGCTTTTACCCCCATCCAATGCCATTGAAGCTGTTAGGAAAAGTTTGAAAATTACGAAGGAACAGCTTTTACACTGTTGGGAGATACTAGTCTTTTTAGGTCTCGAACCTGACAAGCACATGGAAGATTTCGTTGTTGCAGTTTGGAGTAGAATGCGAGATGATTTAATTGGCGAAAGCTCCGATGCTGAAGGGAAGCAGGTGGTTGATGTTCCTACAGATTATGATCAAGAGATGTCATTTGTGATGTTCAGATCAACAAGCAATGCGACTGGCGTCGATACTGATGAATCTCGGGCTAATCAAGAGGAACAGCTCCAGAAGCTAGTAGATGACAGAGTGAAAGAAATCAAATTGATTGCACAGAAAGTATCTGCAGATTAAATCCCAAGCATTTTGAGTCCTCTAATCCAAAATCTGTTCTGAACCTGAAGCTGTGGCTGTGGCGTATTTATTATTCGTCCCTGATTAGTTGGAAATGGAAAGATTACCAGGACTTCCCCAGGATCATCTAGGGAAGTTTCCTATAACTTGCTGAGTTCGTCTGGTACCTTAAATCCTGTCTACTTTAAAGTAAGTATCACAATTCCTTGTAACATATAAACGAGTGTATTCGTAGCTGTAGGAAAAAGGCCGCAGAAAAGTAGTCTGTATTAGGAACTTAGGCCGCAGAAAAGTAGTCTGTATTAGGAACTTAGGATATGTGCTTTTTTTTTTTTTATATTTTATTGAATTAGAATCTAAATGGATAGAGCCTTTTTGCCCCTAATTTTTATTTTCCATGTTCTATATATTATCTGGGTATCAGTTTTTCTGTTAACAATTCTAAAGAATGTCTCTTTAACTACGTTTCATTTCATAAACCAGATGTATGGCGTTTTTTTTTTTTTTTGAGAAATTTTAGTAATTGTTTAATGCTTGAGAATAGAAAATTTAGTTTTTTTTCCTCTTCTATAAAGAAATCAAGATTTTGTATCATTGATATGGCCGATCTAAACTTAGCTCTCTTCAAAAGTTGTAGATATCAAATTTCACCCTCTTATTTGAACTATAATATTTTAGAAATGTACGTCAGCTAATTGTTGTCAATTACATAGAGTAAATATTTCCTCTAGTGAATCTAAAAAAAAAAGTTTTTGAAAAATATAAATAAGATCTTCAATATTGCAATCTGAAATATGTGGGGATAGGAATTCAAAATTTTTTTTAATCTTTTAATCAGGAATATATGTATTAATTAGTTAAGTTAGGTTTATATTGATAACTAGTTAAGTTAGATTTATATTGATAATTTGAACCTAAAACAAGTTGTGTAATATAATCTCTTAGATATATTAAATATTCAAAGTAATTATGTAATTTCATATTCATCATCACTACGGCCACGAGGGCATGGGCCAAAATTAAATGCTTAATTGAGTAAATTTTAATAACAAAAAATCAATTAATTAATTTATTATTTTTTTGAGTTTATATTTTGATAGAGATATATACCTTAATCCCGCTAGGTGGGTAAAAGAAAAAAAAAATAATCGTTGAACAAACAATGTTTGGTTTCGCATTCCAATAACTAATAAGCAATTAACTTCCAAGTGGTGGATATATAGAATGATTTATGGAATCAAGAAACTTGGCATTTGCCATTACTGCAACGGTGGCGAGAGCGATTTTGTTTGACCCATTTCCGCTCCAAATAAGAAGCATCATAATTCATACATATACATAAATATAATTGGGCCGCCGAAACTTTGATTCCTCAACTCCTCTCCTTCTTCGGGCACCCAAAAACCTCCCACATGCCTGGACATCCTCTTTTCTTCACCAGCTAAACTTGCATTTTCTTCTGCTCTCCGCTCAATTTGGGACCGATGGATTTGCTTCCGGCGGAGACTTCACAGATTGCCAAGAAACATGGATTCAGGTCCCTCAAATTGGTGAACGTCGATTTGAACGCCCCCCTTTCGGAGCAGCCCTTTGGTGTCGACTATGGCAGGCTCGATAATGGCTTGTGTTATTATGTTCGCTGCAATTCGAAGCCCAGAATGAGAGCGGCTCTTGCGCTTGCTGTCAAGGCCGGGTAATTGCCTCCTCTATTCTACTTTCGATGTCGGATCGTCCTAAATTTATTAGGTTATTCCCTGCTTCTCTATTTCGCTTACAGTTGTTTTTCCAATTAAAACTTTGAAGCATTAGTTTGGTGCCAAATTGAATTTTACTTGGGGGTAATCGAATTCGAGCCACCATTGAAGCAAGAAATGAAATGCTGATCAATTTTCGATAATGAAACCGTTGCGTGTACTTGTTGTCTCTCTCTCTCTCTCTCCCTTTTCTTGATAAATTGAGTTAACATGTAGTGCGTACGGATTGCATTTAGTTATTTGATTAATCGACATATTTGTGAAAGATTAATGGGTTTTTTCGCTTAATTGATGGTTCGTAGTCTGCTTAATGAATAACTTGCTTACGTTTAAATACTCCTGTTTCCCATTATTTCGTTTACTTGAAATTTCTTTGATTGGTTTTTTAAAGAAATTTCATGGATAATGACATATGCGAAGGGCCAAAGCCTCCAAAGGCTGAGGTATCCCCATTGGCCGGTGTCTTCCGGAACTTGAATAATTTTAAAAATTTTTGGAGAGAAGTAGGAGGAGCGAACGAAAATGGCTGTCCCAAACACCTTCCTTAGGATAGTGTAAATTCTTTTAGACTCCACACCTCCCGAAAAAAGCAAAGAAACTGCAAACCCATATAATCTCTGGCCATACAGAAGACAGATGAAATTCTTTAAACCGGTGAGCAAAATACAGCGGAAGTCAAACCTAAAAGTTCCCTACAAAGTAATTTATTAAATTGGCACTCAAGGTATATGTGGAGAACCGATTCTTTCTTACTTCTGCAATGGACAAAGTATTAATGGGTTTACTCCATGATGACGAAAAAGTGGGACATAATTGAAGCTTGATAGCTGGCTAAAAACCCAGATGAATAAGAGACTGCAAAGGTCTAAATTTTGAACTAGAGATGTACTAATGACATAAACCTAAACTCTTATGCTTCAAGTACTAAATGAAATCATCTTTGTTTGGTTTAATTTTAACGCTTTTATGTTCTCATATCCATACAATCTCTTAACACTTCTCTTTGAGATCTTATCAATTCCCTTGTCATTTTTCATCTCATTTCTTATCATATAAACTGAAATATATAAATTAGCCACAGACATACTAGTGAAACAAGCTGAATTATCAGGCTTCTGACAGATCAGTTCTGGAAGAGGAGGATGAGCGTGGAGTTGCACATATAGTTGAGCATCTTGCTTTCAGCGCCACAAAGAAATATACAAATCATGACATTGTCAAATTTCTTGAAAGTATAGGAGCAGAATTTGGAGCTTGTCAAAATGCAGCCACATCTGCTGACGACACAGTATATGAGTTATTTGTACCAGTTGATAAGCCAGGACTATTATCTCAAGCCATATCAATATTGGCTGAATTCAGTTCCGAGGTACCTTGATTGATTATCCCTTCCACATTTTTATTTTCTTACTTCGAAATTTCTCTTTTCTGACTAGACTACTGCTTCTATGTAGATACGAGTTTCTCAAGATGATTTGTTAAAAGAAAGAGGAGCTGTTATGGAAGAGTACAGGGGGAACCGCAATGCTACAGGAAGGATGCAGGATGCACATTGGACTCTGATGATGGAAGGTTCAAAGGTAGAGTGTTCCTTGGCCATTCAATTTTTATTGCGTCAACTTTATGTTTATGCTCTTGCCTTGAAGGTTCCCTATCGTATGCCTTGGATGCTGTTCTTAATGATGTGCTGGTTATGTATTTTGATTGATCCATCCTGTGTTCTGTTTACCTTTTTTTTTTGTTCTGACTTATTATCTGAAATATTAGTATTTCAACTGTCACTAGTAACTTTGTTGTTATGTGTTTTATGTTGTCTCTAATGGTATTTGGTTGATGGCAGTATGCTGAGCGCTTACCAATTGGCTTGGAGAAGGTAATTAAAACTGTGTCTGCTGAGACTGTGAAGCAATTTTACAGGAAGTGGTATGATTTGCATAATATGGCAGTGGTTGCAGTTGGAGACTTTTCTGATACTCAGGTTTGTTTTATCAGTCTAAAATGTTTCTGTATTGAGATCACTAGAGAATGGTTCGATTTGAAAATATCTAACGGAGACCCCACATATTCAGAGTGTGGTTGAGCTGATAAAAGATCATTTCGGGCATATAAAATCAGCATGTGAACCTCCTTCTGTACCAATATTTTCAATTCCATCACACAACGAGCCGTGTTTCTCATGTTTTGTTGAATCTGAAGCTGCTGGGGTTAGTTCACCATTAAACCTTGATTTTATTTATGCAATATGTTATTGCTAGATTAACAAGCTGAGAAAATTATCTGAGATGATTGATTAATTCTGTTTTTCCCCCCTCCAAATAGTCGGCTGTTATGATTAGCTACAAAATGCCAGCAGATGAGCTGAAAACAGTGAGGGACTACAGAAGTTTGCTTGTAGAATCCATGTTCCTTCAGGCACTAAATCAAAGGTTTTTCAAAATATCTCGTGGCAAGGATCCTCCATATTTCTCATGCTCAGCTGCAGCAGATCCTGTTGTTCTTCCACTGAAAGCTTTTATAATGAGCTCATCCTGTAAGGAAAAAGGAACTGTAAAGGCACTGGAATCGATGCTGATTGAGGTATGGCTGTATGCTTTGACTTGAACTTTAACATCTTCCATTTTTGGTGCTATATGTTTGTTGTATATGCTTTCAATGACCCATTATGTTTCAGGTTGCAAGAGTACGACTTCATGGGTTTTCAGAACGTGAAATATCTATAGTTCGAGCTCTACTGATGTCAGAGATTGAATCAGCCTATTTGGAACGTGATCAGATGCAATCAACTAATTTGCGAGATGAATATTTGCAGGTGCCTTGCGATAAAACTTATAATGAGATTCAGTGTATTTTAATAAATATCATTACTCTTTTTATGTAACTATCTTGTTTCTTTGGGCAGCACTTTCTACGAAATGAACCTGTCGTTGGGATTGAGTATGAGGCCCAGCTCCAGAAAACTCTTCTACCTCGTTAGTTTTCTTTGTTCCTCTGTAAAAGCGAATACTGTTTAGTTTTCTGTGATTTATATTATTTACTTTAAACATCAATTTTCTCTGGCATATTACTTTTGCCCACAGATATAACAGCGTCAGAAGTATCTAAGTATTCAACCAAGTTAACGTCATTGTGCAGCTGTGTCATCAAGATAATAGAGCCTCGTGCTTCTGCAACCATTGATGATTTAAAAAATGTTGTCGTGAACATCAATTGTCTTGAGAAAGAGAGAAGTATTCCACCTTGGGATGAAGAACACATCCCTGAGGAAATTGTCATTAGCAAGCCGGGTCTAGGGTAATTTTTGTAACTCCCCTGCATTATTTATGTCTCAAGACCTTGGTTCTCCCATCCTTAATGTTTTTCCATCTTATTTTAGAAGTTTTTTTCCCTTCTTTTTTAGTGTGTTCTCACGTGGGACTTCTTTTAGAATAAATAAAATGGTTAATCTTTCCAAAATTATGAGTTTATGAATAGTGATTTCAATGTATTTAATAACATTTAATTAACAAGTTATTCAATGCTAGTTCATAAAAAGAAGTTTGGAAAGAAAATCAGAATACTATTTTAGATATAGTTAGTAAATGAAATAACATATTGAAACCAATTCAATAACATATAAACAGTATCAGATTTCTTCGTTATGTTTAATTCCTTATGCTAAAACTCTTCCCTTCATTGAGTTTTAAATTCAGATGTCTTCTAGAAGCCTACTACTCAGTTATCATTTTTATAGTGGTATGTGGTAACTACACTGTTTTAATAACGTTTCAGGAATATTCTGCAGCAGCTGGAATATCCAAATATTGGAGCTTCTGAAATATTTCTATCTAATGGGATGCGGGTTTGCTACAAGTGTACAGACTTTCTCGATGACCAGGTACCTTATTTATCTTGTATTGCAATTTATGTTGCTAGTTTTATTAGTTGTCAATCAATCTAGCTTAATTCAATATTTGCTGATGATCATTGTATTCAACTTTGACATAATAAATTTAAGCAGGGATCTATTTATAGTTCGGTTCTTTTAAAAGAATTGTTAAAATTTTTCTTAGATTTATTGGTCCACTAAGTATGAATGATTGCTGCACCCGTGTCTAAGTTTCTACTGTAAGTCTAACTTGCAAATTTTGTCTTAACAGGTAATATTTACAGGGTTCTCTTATGGGGCCTTATCTGAGCTCCCAGAGAGAGAGTATACTTCTTGCTCGATGGGTTCAACCATTGCTGGAGAAATTGGAGTGTTTGGTTATCGACCTTCTGTACTAATGGATATGCTAGCTGGTAAGAGAGCTGAAGTTGGTACAAAGCTTGGAGCATACATGAGAACCTTTTCTGGTGATTGTTCACCATCTGATCTGGAAACTGCCCTGCAGGTCTGTTTCCTGTCCTCGTCAAATTAAGTACCCCTGGTTGTCCATTACTTATTATATCCTCTTGAAACTCCTCTAGTAATAATTTGCTGGTCCATGCCTAAACTTACTATTCTTTCTTTTAAGCTGATTTTCCAAACAAATAACTTCTGTTTTTATTCAATATTCATTTTTCCTTTATCATACGTGGGTTTTGCTATTACTAACTGACCCAGGTCAATTTTGTGCTTCCTGCATGTGCGTGTACATAGCTTTATCTCCTCAAGTCTTTTTCTCGATTTCAGTTCTGGGTCAACTATATCTTATTTATTTCGCTCTCACTGGTCTCAACCCCTTACTTTTATGCTTATTGTTTGTCACGCATATGGTCTTACAGATAATCACAGATTATCAGGTAGTATTCCCATTATCGATACCATATATGAGTGATTAAAAAATTGAACTACCTTATTGTGAAAAATTACCTTTTTGGGAAATAATAAGCAACTGACTGTGCCTAGTCAATGACGACCTACAAACCTTTCATCTATATGCATTTGAACGACGTAGGAATTCAGTCATTGTTCAAGCAGCATAATTCATGCTTCTAGTTTAATACTAATGTAATTTCAGAAGTGTTCGTAAAGGTTTTTCCCTTTTGCATGTCTTGATTGCATTCTGTTTCTCTGCAGCTTGTTTATCAACTTTTCACAAAAAATGTGACACCAGGAGAGGAGGATGTCAAAATTGTTATGCAAATGGCAGAAGAAGCTGTTCGTGCACAGGAGAGGGATCCTTATACTGCATTTGCAAACCGTGTGAAGGAGCTCAATTATGGAAACTCCTATTTTTTTAGGGTATGCTTGTTACCGTGCTTTAACATTTTTTTTAATCTCTTTCTATAGTTTAACTCTTTTTTTTTTTAATAATAATTTCTTACTCTCCAGCCAATTAGGTTAAGGGACCTTCAAAAAGTTGACCCACAGAAGGCTTGTGAATATTTCAACAAGTGTTTCAGAGATCCATCCACTTTTACTGTTGTAATTGTTGGGAATATTAATCCTTCTATAGCACTTCCTTTAATACAGCAGTATTTGGTGCGTGAGCTATTTTCAATTTCTGTCTGCTTACACACAGCAACATAGGTTGTTCGTGATATTTAAGGTTTGATTTTCTGAAGCAGGGTGGAATACCAAAGCCTCCTGAACCTGTTATGGACTTCAACCGTGACGATCTAAAAGGCTTGCCATTCACTTTTTCTACAGGCATTGTTCGGTATAGTGTACTAGACCATGTCTACGAATCTGTTGATAGTAGACATAAAACATGTTTCCAAATGTGTGATAGAATTAATCCGTGACCTGTGGGGAGGGAGGGTAGTGAAAATATAATTAAAATAGTGAACCATATCATGTTTTGTTCTTTGTTTCTCATCCAATGGCTTTCATTTTTCCCTATGTGTTATTTAAGGTGTTGCTTAGAAGTGATTTAGTATGAACGTGGATGTTTTCAGATTCATACATTTATCATATTCTTTCCGGATTTTATTTTTCTAAACATTTTTAATGTGCTTGCATTGTAGAGAAGTGGTATATAGCCCCATGGTTGAAGCTCAATGTTCGGTTCAGTTATGCTTTCCTGTGGAGCTCAAAAATGGAACTATGGTATTTCTTTCCCTCTTATTGTGAATTGAAGGTGTACACCGTAAATGAATTTTCCTGTTTATTACTTTTGTTTTTCTTGTTTATCCAATGGTTTAGAATGTGTTTTGTTCAAAATAAAAATGGCAGGTTGAGGAAATTCATTTCGTAGGGTTCTTGAGCAAATTGCTTGAGACAAAAATGATGCAAGTTCTGCGTTTCAAGCATGGACAGGTGTTTATGTTTCTTGTGGGCTTTATGAGTAATTTTTTAAAATTCTTTTTCTTAATTCTTTGATTAGCTTTCTGTTCCAGATCTATTCTGCTGGGGTTTCAGTGTTCCTTGGAGGTAACAAGCCTTCAAGAAATGATCCTGTTCGTGGTGATATTAGCATAAACTTTTCTTGTGATCCAGAAATCTCATCGAAGCTGGTTTATACACTATCACAATCAACCTTCTTTTACTTTAATTCCATTAGCAAATTTAGCTGACACTTTTTTGTGATCCTGATTTTTTTAAAAGGTTGATCTTGCTTTGAATGAAATATTACGTCTTCAAGAAGAAGGGCCTACAGATCAAGATGTTTCCTCTGTCCTGGAGATTGAGCAGAGGGCCCATGAAAATGGACTGCAGGTTATTTTTCATTTATTGAGAACTTACTATTACTACATGAAGGGTAAAATAAAAGTAGCATTCCACTTCAAGATATGTTTAACAAAATCTCTCTAGACACTTGTTATTCAAAAAATCCATCATCTCAGCCCTAAAAGCAACTCTTTTAGTCTTTTTGGTCAACTTTTTTGTTAATGATTTATGGTCAGGGTACCCGTGTGGCAGTTGCACACGTGGCATTTGTGTCCAACCACATAACTTATTTGCTCTTATGTGACATAAGTACCTACCACAACCTCTGTATTCTAACTCTATTTAATGATAGATTCCCAAATCTGAATAATATAACTAATTGTGGATGATCGCTTGGCTCTTCACACTTGATTAGTTATGAATCAGTCTTTTGGGTCACTTTCTCTTTCCCCTCTCTTGTTTTCTCCTCTCCCTATTTGGTATAGATAACAAAACAAAAACAGAAGTACTCTGATCGARGGAGACTTTCGCCTTCAAACCTAAAATGAGGTCCACTGCACATGCTTCAAGCTGTTATTTATAGTTTACCCTGACTGCAGTTAGAAGAGTTATGATCCATTTTGTTGCTATCTACCAGAAAAAAAAGGAGTTGGTTTTCAGTTATTCCTAGTTTAAATCTGGGCAATAATCAATATGCTTAAATGGGAGGAATTTTATGATTCCTGTACAACCAGTTCACTGTTTTCGGTTTTGGTTACCAGGAGAATTATTACTGGCTGGACAGGATTCTACGCAGCTACCAGTCAAGGATATACTCTGGTGATGTTGGAAATTCTTTTGAGGTTGGTGGCATTTAATAAGTATTTTATTTCTCCCTTTTTTTATCTGTCAATACGTCAAGTTGTTTAAAGTCTCTATGCAAGGTGGCTTTCACCTCTGGTGACGTATTTACTTATCAGTTAAGTTCTTGATGAAGTGTTTGTGTTTTACAAGATGTATCAAAATTTCCAACTTGCATTTTTATTTCTATTTTATCTAGGAGAAATGGAATGATTATATGCTTATCTACCTCCGATAAATTGTTTAGTTTCACTATACAATGTTGCGCCATATTTAGGAATTGCAACTGTATGGGTAAAGATGGACCCTGACATTCTTTGAAGAGATATAAATAGATAAGCATTCTCTCATCAATCGTTGTAAATTGTTGTCATTTCGATGCAGATCCAGGATGAGGGACGTTTGAAGGTTAGAAACTCCTTGACACCATTAACAGCACAGTTGGCACTACAAAGGATACTTCCATTTCCTTGCACAAAACAGTATACTGCTGTAATTCTATTACCAAGATCATTTCGGTTCAGGAAACTGAAATCATTCTTCGGACTCAGTCTACCAAGTTATGGAAGAGACGCAAAGGTTAGTTTCATACCAGTGTTTGGTCAGTTGCTATAGTCCACAGGTCTTAATGCCATGCAATTCTTATTGCTATAGAACACGCAATATTTGAAAATTTGTCTTGTAGAAAATTTGTATGCCTAGAAGATTCTCTACCCTTCCCTTCCGCAAATACCCTTCACAATCGTTCTTCTATTTCTTTCCAAGGACTACATATGCTCTTTTTTTTTTTAGAGCAGATTTTAGTCAGCCTTGCCAGTGTAGCGGTTATGACGTTTAGCTTGTGGAGATATTGGAGGACTAACCGAAAATCCTAGGTCAATACTACGCTCTTCGGGTTGTATTGAAAGAATCTTCCCATACATATTACGATGTATTATTGAGAATGGGGAATCAAGGGAGCTACAGGTATACAAATGGAGGGATCCGAGTTTCCTTTTATTGGAGAAATGTACTGATGGCATCACCACTGACTTAGAAGGAAAATGATAGAGATCTGATTAAAGAGGCAATGGGCAGAATGAGCTGCAACATATGGCCATTCTTTCAAGTGGATTTTCATTTGCCTCCAATTTAACCCATTCGTCTGTATAAGTGGAGGTTCTGTTCTGTCTTTACTTTGTTAAAGATTTGTTCTCTTCTCTTGATGACATTATCTGTTGGGCCTCCCTAATTGTGTCGTATTGACCTCAACAGCTTTGAAAGTTCTCACTGTTTCTACTACCAAACTTACTCAATTTGAATTACTGCCGAGGGCTGCTCCTAGTCCAGAGTCCAGAGCCAACCAAAAAACGATTTTGCTCCCTATGCATTATTGATATGCTTCATTGCAATTATGGAGTTGCTTCTTTGCTGTGCCGCAATGGGGAGACAACTCTTGGGTTCATGTGCTTTGAGAGTAGGAGTATTATCGGGGCGGGACGGGGACCGTATTTCATCCCTCATTCTCACAAACATTTTCATGGAACTTTTCTGGGATCCGGTTGGAGATTCCCTACAATGAATTCACATGATCAGGTTTCTCATTGGAAAAATTTTCCTTTATTATTATTTTTTTAAAAAGTTAATTAAATGTTAATTCTCTGTTGAATATTCATTTAAATGGTTAAATCTCCCTAGAGAATCTCCAATTAATAGAAAAAACTCTTCAATTTCTTAAGAACGTCAACTCATAAAAAACAATCCTAAAATTTTAGGGCGCTTAAATGAGGTAAGGGGAAGATATAAGCATCATTAATTAGTAATCACGCTTTATAAATTTCTTGGTACACTTGTTTTCAATTGCGTGAAAATTTTATAAATTTAGGTATAGGAAAATTTTATGAATTTACCTTTATATTTAACTTATTTCATCCAATTAAATTATGTGGGAAAATAAATACCTCTTCAAAACTAGCTTTAAAAATTTTCCTATTAATTAACTAATAAATTACGAAAATATTCAATGTCAAGCCACATAAATGTTTGAAATCCAACCATAAAAGAGCAAGCAAATAAAATAAATGATTAAACTAGATTAAAATTTATCCAACATAAGTAAAAGAACCAATACTAACATATATAATCTTGTCTAGCTACTAATAACTAGCAATGAATCTTTTTTTGGTATAGCCACAAATATTAAAATTTAACCAATAAAATATTATTTTTATGATTTATGCAAGTTGTTTTACTCAATAAAAGATTAAAAAAACATGTGATACCTAAATGATTTAGTCCCTAAAACAATTTGTAGCGATTTAATCATCATATTTTAAAATTGATAATAATTTAGTTTTAATACTTTCAAATTGATAACGATTTATTCATTATATTTTCAAACTAATAACAATTTAGCCTCCAAACTTCAGTGTGTTACAATTTAGTCCTTACTATGAAAAACGACATCAAAATTAAGGGTCAAACTTTTATTATGTAACGATTCCGTTTTTGTAATTTATAAACACATTTGGTCTCTCACCAGTTTATCGATCTACATATCTTGAGTAATACAATAGATAAAAGAGACAAATTAGTTGAATAAAAAATTTTAAAATAGAAACTAAATTGTAAAAGATTTTAAACTATAAAAACTAAAAGTAACCTTAAAAAGGGAATCTAAAGTTCTAAAGTCCGGCCCAAATATGTTATACGGTCCATTAGGGACTGTGCGTAAAATTTAATCTGGGCCTATATCCATGGACAATAAGCCCGCAACAGTTAATCGTATATAAATGGACAAACCCTTATAAGTGCAGGATTAGGGTTTTTTGCTGCTCCTCTTAGAAGACCATCTCCTTCCTCATTGCAGGCCACTCTTCGCGTCACTCCGCACGCCAGGTTTCTCTTTCTGTTCGTTGATTTCGGGACTTTACTCCTAAACTCTGAACATGTTTTTTAACTATTCGTTGAATACTTCGCTTTCGTCTGTCTTCAAAATTTGGAAATTGGAAAACAGCGATAGTTTTGATTTTGAAAATTTCTCTCGTTTCTAATTTATAATGCTTATGAATCCTGTTATTCGATATGCATTCGGATTTTCTGCATCGGATGATTTAGGATTAGTAGAATTTTTCTGCTTATGGTGGAGTTGTAATCGTAGGATTGTCGGGTGCAGGTGTTTTTGAAGAGATTTAAAAATGGTAGAGAAGACCAAAGGGAGAAAGGAGGAGGTAGTTACTAGGGAGTACACTATTAACCTTCACAAGCGTCTACATGGGTGGTACGTTCATGTTTTCTGCCTTTCGCATCTTGTATTTTTTTTCTCCTTTGAATGCTTTGTATATATATTCTTGTTTATTTTACATAATGTGATTTATGTCGGAGGGGTATCCTCGATTCAGTTATGGTGTTGTAATGCCCGGGTTAATAACTTCAGGAGTTTGCTGTACTATATTGGATTTGCGTTCCACGAATTTACTACTGTTGCACTTTATTGGACGTTTCGAGAATTTATGTAGATTATATTATGTTGGTTTGAGTTCTGTGTTTACTCAACTGTCTTTTGCACTTTGACTGTGCGACCTACAACCCGGAGTGTTGAGTTTTGGATTTGTTGACATGTTAAGATAGTATGCTAGCCAGAATAACCCTATTCCTCACTGCCGAAGCATGTTTTGCAGTATCTTCAGGATATGAGATAAATGAGAGTATTATGATTCCCAATTATTTATTGTAGACTTTGTAGTGTTGTATGATTAGTTTCTCCTTGAATTCGTGCTTGTAATCCCCTATTCTTTTGAGCGTAGAGTTCCTTTTTGTTACATGCTTGTTTATCTTAGTCCTAAACTATGATTGATAGTGCACAAGTCCTTGTTTAATTTTTATTTCCATCTTTAACATTCTGATTGTATTGTTCCTACAAATAATGTTTAACCATGTGAAAGTTTTGTTTGTTACTCATGACTCTATACTGTTTGTGAATGTACAACAGCACCTTTAAGAAGAAGGCTCCTAAGGCCATCAAGGAGATCAGGAAGTTTGCCGAGAAGGCTATGGGAACGAAGGATGTACGAGTGGATGTAAAGCTGAACAAGCATATTTGGAGCAGGGGAATCAGGAGTGTGCCAAGAAGAATCAGAGTTCGCATTGCTCGCAAGAGGAATGACGATGAAGATGCCAAAGAAGAGTTGTACTCCCTCGTCACAGTATCAGAAATCCCAGCTGAAGGTCTGAAGGGGCTGGGGACTAAAGTCATTGAGGAAGATGATTGATTTGTCATCAGTTTTCGAAAAAGATGGTAAGATGAAATTAGACTGTAGTTCTGATTTGTTTAATGAAAGAAGACTACTTTCATATTTAGTTGTTTTTGGAGATTTTCCTTCTGTTAAATTAACTTATAGTTCCTGGACTTATAAAGTATTTTGAGTGCAAATGTTTTTTGGTTACATTATCAGAGCTTAGCTTGCTAGTTATTGAGCAAATCTTACACATATTATATAAATTCAAACTATAGACGGGCTTGTATGTGTTTGGTTAATCTTAGGAGGAGTACGTATCAAGGAGATTAACAAATTCCCTCTAAAATGTAAGGCGCAGTACATAGGCATGTAGATTCCGGATGTTGAGTTTTATGCTTTTTATACTTAGCCAGGTTGGGCATTCTAGTTCTTTCATATGAAACCATAGCCAGGTGACAGCATTTTTCTTGGTAACGTTTATTTAAAAAACTAACATAATCGAAACCCTAATTTGCCCTCTTTCTTCGTTCATTCTATTGTAGTATCGGGGTCTTCTCTCTGTTCTATGTTGACAACAAACTCTGATTCAAGTTGGACTTACCCATCCAATACAGTGACCATTCTAAAATCATACGCATTCAAAAAATTGATAATTAAGTGCTTTGTGTTCGGGGGAGTACTGTTCTATTGTCATAAAAAATTGAAGTTGACAAAGGGAGAGATGAATCCACATAAAGGAAAGAGAGAAAAAAATAGAATAAATAGTTGTTAATTTTTTAATGGTGGTAAGTCAGCAACTAAGTATTGAAATTTGACAAAAATAGTATAGTTTAAAACACATTTTTCTGTTATGTTTGCCATTATTTTTAAAATGGGAAACATGAAAAACGAGATAAAGGAAAAACAGGTCGTGACTCCACGCATTGAGGTCTCGGTGGTTCTCAATAATTTTGCTCTCCGCTTACAGCTACAATTACTGAGCAAACTTCCCCTATTAAACCTCTGTTTTGATTGGATACTCCGAGAGATTAATTAGTCGACCAATAGTTTTTTATTATTATTAGGTTTAGGATTGTTTAGCCTAATTTCATCTCTTTCGTTCTATTCTGATTTACATAAACAACTCATCATCCCCAACTACTTCTTCCATTCTTCCCTCCCCTCTTTAAATAATCATTTTAATGCTTGAAATGCACCTCTTTTAGTTTTTTTCTTTTTTTTTTTTCCACTTCACTAAATTATAATTTCAGTTATAGCGTATAATAGACTTCTAAAATTTTGATTTTAATTTGTCTAATAAGTTACTCACTTATTCATAATTTTTACAAATTAACAAATTAATTAGACTTGAAATCCTAAACATTTAATTTTTAAAGGGCATATACGAGTATGAAAGTTGATCCGTACTGGGCCGAATAAACAAGACCTATATATGGGCTGGGCCGTTTGGATCAAGTTTTCCCGTGTGATCCAACCCACTATATATTTGTCCGTACAATATCCCAAACCCTAATATTTGTATTTTGATCGCGAAGCGAGCAAACCGAAAGTTGCTGAACATCCGGAAGACGAAGAGTCGCCTATCAGATTCGCCATGGGTAGAGCTCGAGCTCCATATCATCCTTTCAGATTTTCTTCTGCTTTATGTTCCTGATTAATTTATTTCTTCGTCTGTCCGATCCACATTCAGGTAAGGTTCACGGATCTTTGGCTCGTGCCGGTAAGGTGAGAGGCCAGACGCCAAAAGTTGCTAAGCAAGACAAGAAGAAGAAGCCACGAGGACGCGCTCACAAGCGGATGCAATACAACCGCAGATTCGTTACTGCCGGTAACTGTTCGCTTCCCCTCTCTCTGGATTTGTGATTGTGTGTTCCAACTTTCATCCTTCTCTAGGTTTTTATAAATTTTGATTTACTTATGCAGTGGTTGGATTCGGCAAGAAGAGAGGACCGAACTCATCCGAGAAGTAAGAGAGCTCGATAATGTGATATTTTGGTCATTTTATTACCTGTTATTTGGAGATATTTTATACTTCTGTTAGTTCTTATTTGATGTGGTTAAACTGAAATTTCTCTGAACGATACTATTATTCTTTCTTTTAGAAAGATTCTTCTCACTTAATGCTCGGTTGATATTTAGATTTGATGTTTAACTGTGAGATGAGATTGTGTTGTTTTTATTTTTTATAAAATAACTATTGTCGAAGTTTAATAAATAGAGATAGTGTTATTAGGAGGGGGAAGGAAGATTTTTATGTGAAGATTGATTATTACATCAAGATTTTGTTTACAAACAAGTAGACTGAGGTCCAATCAATTTCTGACTTTCCTCACACCGATTAGATTCGAGAACGTGGAGTTTAGGGTTTACAGTTGACCTGTATAGGTAGAAAGGCAAGAGGATAGAAAGTAAGAGTGATTGTATTGAAGTTATCTTAGTTTTTAAGGAACTCAATTAACTCTTCATTTGCTGTTCAAAGTTGTATTGTTCCTTTTAGCATTTTTTAAGCTAATGTTCAATTGCCTATGTAGAAGTTTTAGAATCATGGTATATTTTTCCTAGTAGTAGTGGAGGTGTTATACTTTCTACTGTCAGACTTTGGTAGGGTCAGTTATTCTGATGCTAAATTTTAACCCTCCCTCCTGTTCCTGTTCGTCTCTCCCTCTCTCCGTCCGTCCATCCCCACCGAAAGCTGTGAGAATGATTTGAGGTGCTAGTAAAGGTAGAAGGTGAATGGGAACTATTAATATAGAAGTTATGAAATCCAATTGTTGTATGCCCGTTCTAAGAGTACTGCTGTACTGTAGTTGGTCGGCTACTTAATAGGTTTTGTTGTGGTGTTGGTTTTGAGAAAACTTATGAAATCATTTGTGTTGATCCGTAGAAGTCTAATAAGAAGAATTTGTGGATTAGCAATTTTAGTAATCCATGGACAATTTGAAATCAAAGATAGTTTTTTACTTGTTCCAGTATTCCTTTTAGATTGTGTAATGCGTATACTGTCGCTGCATCGTAGTTGATTGACTTTAGTTGATTTTGTCGATATTTTTATGCAACCTTTTATTTTGGTTCCTTATTTGAAGTGATGAGTTGGTGTCCCAAGTGTTGGGTCTTTTATGATCTTTTAATTTATAAATGGAGATTTCACTCCACGCTATTGTACTTTGTTTTGCACCGGAGATAGCTTCTGCTTTCAATGGTTCTAAATTATAGTCCGGTATGCAGCTCCAATTCGATCCACAAACTGAAACGTTTTTCAATAAAATCGTATAAAACAAGTTTTAAATAATTAAAAATTTGTTTTTGTTTATCTATCTATATTGACATCATGGTTGTTATGAGACAGAAAAAAGTAAATAAACTACGAATCCTCTCCCAAAATAAATTATTAAAAAATTTCGGCAGTAATATTTTTTCCATTCGAACGAAACAATGTGCAATGATTTGTATTTTATTAATAAAATCAAATTTATAGAAATGAAAATAATCTACAAGGAGAACTACATCCGCAACATATTAAAATTCAGTTCCGCTGTAAAAAATGATTAATAGCTTCTGGTAATTTTGATCGGGCCAAATCAAAAAATCCAAGTGTCTAATTAAGAAAAAATAGGCGAGTTTTATTATAAATGAAGAAAAGATAGTACTCAAATATACCTAAAATTTGAAGGTATTAGCAAGCTCGGCAAAATAGAAGAAGTAATTGTTGCCATATTATATACATTGTCTCGCGGTAGGCAATAATAATTCGTATGATATTCCTGAAGACAAATGTAAACACACTCACCAGAATAGATTGCACTGGAATCTACCAGGGGACGCGGCCTGCAACAATGTAAACACACTCACGAATTTTTATATGTTCATGTAACTAAAATAAAATCTAAAATACCGTTAAATTGTTAAAAAGACAGGTCAATTATTCGTTTTAAATACTTTCTTCTGCACATAAATAAAGAATTTAAAGGGACAGATCAATTATCCAAGTCGAGCGGAGCTGATTGAGTCTCTTCGTGCGGTTGAATTGGAATTGGAGCAAACCTGGTTTAAAGAGCCATCTCAGCTTGCAGAGCTGCCAGTTCGTCTTCTTCGGCAGTTCTCTTCTGAGGAGCAGGGCGTGCAGCAGGTACTCTGCCCGGCGCGACTGAAACGGGTGCGGCAGGAGCAGTTGATGCTGGCTGGAGAAGTTGCTCTTCCAACTCAGCACTTTCCAGCTCTTCCAGTTCTGCCTCCAATTCATCCTGAATTCACCCAAAAGTTAATTCGCGATAAATGACATTTAAGCAATACCAAGAAAGTTCAAGAATCGTGTCAAAGACTAACAACCTCATCGAAATCAGCTGCAGCCCCGATTGGAGCTGACAACGCTTCCTGTATCTGTTTCATGTTCTCAGTCTGCTCATTTATCTCATCCATTGTCTTGTCTACATCATCGATATTCCTGAAGACAAAATTTTCAAACAGTGAGGCAAGTTTCTGAAATATGACTATGTTCCTAGAATTCACACAATCCCAGTTTTAGGAAATGAAACATGAAACGAAACTGCACTGTTCATCTCATTTTTCAGGTCGTCAAAATGCATTAGATGAATTGAGTCACAAATCCAAATCTGCAATCAGTGACCACTGCCAGAAATAGCTTTCTCACGATAGTTTAACATCAACAACTAGATGAACAAAGTGCATGAGTTTACATTCATTTAGACAATAGATTTTGAAAAATTATAGAGCTTTTTTCCCTTTAGTCAAGTGAATAAACATAGTTAATAGTTGTCCTGATCAATTATAATACGAGAAGAAAAAGATGAAAAATCGCAGGTTAGAAAATTGAAGATATTTTGGAACACTAAAGAGCTATGAATAATCAATGAGTCAGTGAGAAGCAAATCCTGAAAAGTTATAATAACCCAGAAAGGAAGGGAGAGAGAGAGTTAAAAAAAAAAAAAGGCTTACGTTGCTTTCTGCATTGCCTTCATTGCAGATGCTCCTGTTCTCAAAGCATCTACAGTCTCGGTTGTAGCCTTTGCGCCTTCTAGCATAATCATCTGCAGCAGTAATAAAAGAAAAAGATGTATATGAATGGAATCTACCTCAACTGATCGTGGAAAGATAAACAGTTTCTCTCATGACAGCCTACTAAAGTTAAAGGGAATGATGTCTCGTCAATCAGAAAATAAAATTTCTAGCTCACCTGATCATGGATACGTAATTGGAAATTTCCAAGCTGCTCTATTTGCTGTTCATAAAGCCTCTTCCTCTTCAAACATTGAATGGCCGCTACAGAAAAATTCTAATGACTATGAACGAAATTTTTAAGACAGAATGCATTGTCAATTTAAATTACATTATTTTATAATGTCATATTTAATACTAATTAATTCAATTTCAATTAACTAATCACTACAATAATGCAATAAATAACGTTAATTTAAATTGGTGACTGATATTAAATAACTCAATGTCATTGATTTATTCCTTCAGATCAAATTAATAGATTAAATAAATTAAATTCCCATTAACAAAACTTCCAAATGTTGATTCTTCTACAAACTCGAAAACAGATATTTAATATCCATATTCACTAAACTGCAATCCTAATGGATTGTGAATGAAAGACTTGGCAGATAAGAACACAAACCTTCGTACGTGAGAAAATAAGTATGGTACTACAATCGGACACACAGTTCAAATCCAACCTAGGTAATAAATCGTGTTCCACGCCACATGGAAAAAATGCTCAGATATGAAATTAAAAAATACCAATCAGCATCCCATGCCCAACATAGAAAAGATCACTCGATTTCATAGCATACCCCGTTTGTTCTTCACTCTTGTGAACTCTTTAGCTCTTTCAACCTCTGCAGCTGCCTTCTTAACAAGGACATTTTCCTTCTTCTCCAACATTTCAAGTGTCTGAACATATAATAAAAGAGAATGAAACGGAAACAATTAGATGAAACAATGCTGTACCAAAAAAGTGGAAAAACATATTCGTAATTAGTAGATCTGATTCAGAGTACAAAAATCCATGTGATAGCAATCGCCACTAGTGTGGACGTGATTCAAATTATCTATTCCTTCAATATAACCACATGGAATGAAACCACAGCAAGGGAGTTAACAGTTTTCCATTGCTACAGAAGTGAAGTTTCATCGGAAGTACGACAATAATTACGTGTAGGCCAAATCCAATTTAGAAGATAATTTCAACTGTAAACCAACTTTCGACCAAGTAACCAGAAGAACCAATTACAGAACGACGTCATTTTGAAAGAAAAAAAGTGAAACAACGTCATAAACACAAATACTTCGGTGCAGGGAACCTATTCAGGCGAAAATCGGAACAAAAATATTATTGATTCGTCGATCCTTAAAGAAGAAATAAATTAGCAAAGTTACATTGAGTGAGATTTATCTACGACGTCATAAACACTAGTATTCAGAGGAGACAATGAAAAGACGGAAGAATGAGAAGTCAAGCATCCATCAAGATCGATGAAATGAAGCTAGGGTTCAGAACGAGCGGGAAAAAGAAAAATCAATTTCACTAAAAGAACATCTAAAACAATAAAACAACAAACTAAAAACGTACCTCGCTTAGCTTATCCAACGTAGCCAAAGCACTTGCTTCTTGTTTAGGTTTACCGAAAAGCCTGTTAAGCATTGTCGACGCTAAGCAACTAGAATCGCCTCTCGATCTTCTGCAACAACAAAATCAAGAACAAAATTAGATCGCCTAAACGCTTAGTTTCAAGAAATCGCGGTATCCGATCAGCTTCGAAATTACCAAAAAATCAATGCCTACCAAAAGAGAACTCGCGAAGCAGTGAGAGGTAGACGGAAGGATGAGAATCAGAAACAAATTACGAGAGGGAGAATGAATCGAAAGAATTCGGGGACAAATTTGGCGCAGAAAGGGTTTCGAATACGCTCCAGAAGAACGATGACGACGATTAGGAGTTCTCGTTCTCGTCCTCTTCACGTCGCTGTTAAGAACGTTTCGTCTCCACGCGGCAATGTACTGATTGGCTTCCGCAGATCAGCACTACCAATATTCATCCGCCAATCCAATTCAAATGGGATATATGGGCCGGTCCCGAACATTCTTTCAATATGGGCCGAAGATCTTGCATACGGACCGGCCCAGGTTAATTATTGTCGGCCTGTACTTCTATTGGGCTGCGACCCAAATCAGTTACTCACAAGCCCGATCACTACAACAAATAATCCAAATGTCGAATATGCCCTGACCTGATGTAAATAATGATTTTGCTATTTATGATGTTTCTCGAGTATAGACTGTATAGTTGATCTTGACAAGGGCATGTGGCAGAAAAAAGTTAAGCTGATGGAAGATATTTAATTAAATAGGACGTTGGGATAAAATATACTTTTTATAGAAAAAAGGAAAAATAATATAAATCCAACAAGAAAGAATAGATATATATGAGAAAAGTAATGATGAAGAGAGAGAATTAAGAAAAATGATGATTAAAGTTGAAACAATAGGGAAAAGTAGGAAAAGGAAGTTGATTATATATTTAAAAAAGGTTGAGTATTTACTTTGCCAAAAAGGAGAAAATAAAATTCATGATATAGAATATAGATGAGAAAGAAGATGAAAATCAAAAATTGACTACCATGATTTTACAATAAATAATATTGAATTTCTTTTAGTCAATATAATATTATATGAATTTGAATGTTACTGATATCTTTAACTCGTTGAAGTATAATCAATAGTAAGATTTTTTTAGTAGCAGAGATTAGAGATTAAACCTCTGAGTAAGTAACATGATCTAACCGTTGAACTGTGGCCATGTGGGCAATGAGTGGAATTGAATCTAATTGACTTGATTTTTCAGCCTTATTTGATTGGCCATGTACATTTGTCACTTATTTTGGGCCGTAGCAGCAATGGGCCTTCTTCTCTTGTGGAGATTCAGGCCTCTGTAATGGCCGTAGAATCAATTTTCTTTGTTTTTGATCAATTTGTTTCAAGTATATCTTATGATCTCTAAACTCAAGTCAATGGATAACAATAAGTCTTCTCGATCAATTTCGAGCTAAATTAGTACCCAATAACAAATGATTAATGAATTACTCAAACTTTGTGCAAAGTTGGAGGTACGAGTTCAGCCATTCATCTCGAAAAAGTTAAATACTTAAATTCATAATTTTAATTGGGAGGGTTTAGAAAACTTATATTTAAGTTGCACTGAGAAAGGTTGGAATCAAATAATTTATTTGAAAAAATGGATTTTGAAAGAGTTGATTTAAGTTACTAATAAGGTGTGTTCATACGTACCAAAATTAATTTGATCACTGTCAAAATCACTTCTTTTTCCATTTATCATGTTTAACAAATTAGAAAATTGATTATATGAAAGTATAAAATCACTTTAAATTGATTTTTCAGGTATCACTTGGATGGTGATTTTGAAAAATCAATCGTACTTAAATCTATTGTTTCAAAATCGTTCATTCTACCCTCACTCTTAAACACACATTAAAATTATTCATTTTGTCCAACAAACTTCAAGCTTGACAAATCCACAAAATATCAGGCCTAAACGTTCCGTCAAAATAATATTTCTTTGTCTCAATGCGAAATTTCCCAATTTTCAAAGGTAGCTCTAGGTAAGTGCTCGACAATATGAAATCACCATCATCTTTTACTGAATAAAAGCAACTTTCAACTTGTCACCTATGTCAATTTTAAACTTTCACAATATATATATATATTATGATGATTTAATTTCAAAAAATTTAGTTGATTATATTTTATGTAGTGGTAGGTAGAAGGTATGAAATTCCGGAAAATTGACCACTGCTAGAGTTACCTGGGGTTGACCGTAACTTCATAACTGCCGGCAATTTCCACTACACAAACTCACCTGTTTCTCTCGTCTTTGTTTACTATTCTTTGACTGTGAAATGCACCAAACTTTAGTTTGTCTCTTTGGACATAAAATAAAATTTAAATTTGTAATTTAGTCGTTAAAGTTACAAAAATGTATCATTTGTAATTTCGCAAATCAATTTGAATCACTTTCCAACTTTAATCTTAGAAATTTGAACCCATCACTCTTTGAGATTTGGACACCGAAATAATATTCAGCTAACAGAGTCTCGCAAGTGAAAATCTTTTTAGGTAGTTACAAGTAAACAACATCTTTATTGATATAGATTTTTTTTTAATTTGAATACTAAAGTAAGAATCATCCAAGTTCACATTTTTAATAAATAAAACAAAAAATAGTTACCAAACGTGTTTCTATTTCGTATTTCAATTAAAAAGAAATCAGAAACAAAGACAATTATCAAACATAATTCTATTTTTTCTTAATTGAGAAAAAAAGAAACGAGAAGCAAGAAAAATCAACGTTACCAAATGGAGCCTTATAATCAATTCCACTGGTTAATAACTTTCCTTAAAGATAGTAAGTTATAACTTAAATCCCTCGTTTAAATTGTAATTTCTTTTAGTAATAACATACTTAAAATGAAGAACACCATTAAATAATAATAATCTTAAAAGTTTTGTTGCGTATTGAGGTATGCATGAACTGAAAATAATAATACTAATAATTTTTGTTTTGAAAAGAGAAAATGAAAGTGATTGGAGTGTAATTATAGGGACATTAATGGACTTAAAATACCGTCACCGTCCGTTCAGTGGTAACATCAAGCCGCATTTCGCCCAATGAGCAGAGAATTAAGAATAAGGATAAGAAGAGGGCGGCTGAAATTTTTTCCACCATTATGATTATTAGTGTTTGTTTGGGCATGCCTTTTGAACAATAACAAGCTCTTGTTTGGCTCTATTCTCTCTTTGAAAACATTTTATCTCAAAAAAAAAAAAATGCTAAAATTAGATACGTTTAAAAATGATTTTTAAGTAATTTTTGAAAAATCTAAAACTATTTTAAGTGATTTCGATCAATCATCGGGAGAAAAAAAAATTATAGTTAATTAGTTTTAAAAAATAACTCGTTCTAAAATCATTTTCAAGCATGTCCTTAGTTACATCAACCTGGTTTGCACCGCCATCTACAAACTTATGAAGAATAATAGTCGTGGATAGTAATCATTTGTTCCCCAAATTTTATAAGTTTTTCTTTTTTTTGTTAAGTTACCCGTTAATTTCTAATAAATCCTTTAACTTTAAAAAGTGTTTAATAGGTCTCAAATATTCAATTTGCCTATGAAATTTAATGGTATTTAGTAAGTTTTAATAAGTCTCTAATATTTTTTCAAATTTGCATATCTATTAAATACGAAATTGAATTTCTTGTCTAATATAAGTGAATTTTATAAAGTGTCTAATAAGCCAAAGACTTATTAAATACAAAATTAAAAATTTACGAATATAGATAGATTCGTTCAATAACATGTGAATCTTCCTTATAATTTAAACTAAATTCTTTTATCGTTCAAAATTTGACTATAATTTTTTTTCAAAATATGTTGCAAAACAAAATAAATAATTACTATACATGGAAGTTTGCTCTTCCTCAAAAAGTGATTATTAAAACTTAAATAACATAAGAATCAAGCGTATGCTACTAACCACACCATGCTTCCCACCGTCTTTATGACAAAGCTAAAGCAATTCTCTACCGCACAAATCCACTTCGCCCTTTAGCCAGCAGTCACAACACTTTCATTTTCACTTTCTTTTTCAAAATCAATTCTATAATTAAAACGTCAATCCCAAAAGGAAAAGAAAATTAAATTTGTACAACCTATATATGTTTCAAGATGTAGCATTAATTAAATGGTGAGTTAATTCACCTAAAAAAGAGTCTCTCAAGATTCATGATTCCGTCTCAAAATAAATTGGCAATAATAAGAATAGTACATATCTATTACAAATAATATCGATTTTTTTTTAACTTTGATAGACATGGTGTTCTATCTCAAAACTAACTGACAATGAGATGAGCAATTCATGTCTATTATAAACATTTGTAAAATTTCTTATCTTTTCAACCTGAGATCTTTAACAATCTCATTTATATATACTCATATCTCCCACACCCAACAATACAAGTTCATGGCATGACTCTTATATGGTACGATATTGTTCATTTTGGACATAAGGCCTCATAACTTTGCTCTTTAAAATCATTCAAATGATCTCATACCAATAGAGATATCGTCCCTCCAAATTCAGGCTACACTAACTTACGAACCAAATATCCTTTTACATACACACAGTAGATCGAGAGAGTAGGGACTATTTAAAGTTGACGTAAAAAGAAGAAAGGGAGGAGAATAAATTTCACCATTGAATTCAAAATATAGCATATGAAGAATTGACGAGTTAAAAGAAAGTCATGATCTTGCTTTAAAAAAACTTGGTTGAATTATTTTCCATAATGAGATTTGAGAGGCCCACCAAGAAAATGGGACTACAAGATATGGGGCAAGATTTTGTAATCCACAAGCTTCCCCCACATCCTAATCAATAAAGAAAAACCAAAGACTTTGTCCAAGAATTAGAAGAAAAAATAAATAATAAAGTGAATTTTAATGCAACTGTCCCAACTCCAGCTCCCCTCTCCCCCACCTTCCAACTCTATTATTTACTTTTTGTCAGTTGAAATCAAGACAATCCTAAATGGTCTTTGACCACTCACCTCGTCCATTCAAACCTTATCCTCAATATTTTCTTTTCACAATTTTTTCGATTATATACTTAAAAAAAAAAACTGTTTAATTTTATTATGTAATATTTAAGATCAATCTAGACCCATTTATAAAAATAATAGATTATATAGTGATGTGAACGAATATAAATAGTAGAATTATAATTAGGATTTGACAACTTAAAATATCACGACTCAAACTTAAAAGAAAGTTGAGACATACTACAATATCCTAACCACTCCTTCAGCCCAACCCATTACCACCACCTGAATAGAAACTTCTTTCTTTCTTTTCTATTATTTTTAGAGTTTGACTAAACATCTCATTTTCTCACTAAATAATAATATTAAATTTATTTTTATTTATTTTGATTTCTATACTTTAAAAATATTTACGTTAATTTAATTGTACTTAAAAGATGTCAAAGTATGATCTCTACCAGTAAAAATTTAATATAAATTTTATATATAATAAAAACTATTCAATTCAAATATATTATTAAATTTCTTAAAATTTAGTAGGTAAAATATTATGTTACAAATCAGGATCGAAATAAATAAAAATAAATGAATAAAAAGAATTACTTTTAAAAAACGTAAAAATTAAAATAGATTTTTTAATGAATGGATATTTGATTAAAAAATTCAATCGATCTTAGCGGAATAAAAAAACTCACACAGCCTAATCACTAAAAGAAAATATTTACATCAATCTAGAGATTACGAACATAGAGGAGACTGGAAAAAAAAATAGTTGGTTTCTTGAAAATGGTGGATCCAATATAAAATGTTTTTAGAATAATACCCTTTCATTTCAACTTATTTTATCGAAGATACAATCTTATTAAAAAGAATTTACTTATTGATGTCACGTCACCATTCAAGATTTAAGAAAAATAAATACAAAAGATAAAATTAAAGTTTTTAATTGATTGAAAAAAGTAGACCAAATAACTTTTCTTTTCCCTTTACTTGGACAAAAGATTGTTGAAGCAAATGCTTCACCCTATTTATTGTCTGCTCCTAACCCAAGTTATTATCAACATTTAATGGAACATTGTTAATAGTAATTTAGAAAGCTAACATCTAATTTAAATTTGACCATATAAAAACGAAATGAAAATGAAAATTACCATAGTAATAAGAACAGCATTAGATTTTCAAATACATATACATAGATAATAATACTATATTATGTTACCTTTTTTCTTAATACAATTCCACAAAATACAGTAAACGATTTCCGTATGTGATTGCTAAAAACCTATACAAAAAAGATACCCAACCCATCTTCTTCCCCATTGTTTTCCTTTTTTCCTTTTTCTTTTTTTTTTG
>NW_019104606.1:446704-466018 GCF_001995035.1 Momordica charantia
AGGTACCGCTGTAGGACTGCCAATGCTTCCTGCAGATAATAAGAAGAGTATCCGCCTCTGCTGGAACATCCGTCGTACTGGCTGGAGCCGCTGCCGCTCCTCGGCGACCGACTGTACACGTCCGACGCCGGATCCTCGTGAAACGTCCATGGAGGAATGTGAACCGTCGGATTAGGGCGGTTAGGTTGCTCGCCGATCATCATTTTTGCGTATTTCTTTTTGTTCTGTTTCTCCTTTGGGGGAGAAGAAGGAGATTGTTGGCTGATTCACCGGCACGGTCCCTTCATTTATAAATCTCTGGCAGAGAAGTGAGAAATTAACCGTAGTCTGTTTCTACCTAACCATGGTTAGGTTTAAAATTTACGTATTTACTTGTAGGAGGGGATATCTTTTTTATTTTTTTATTTTTTCCTTTTCACCGCGGTTAAACCGTACAGGGTAAACCCCTTAACGACACCGTTCGCTTTAAAGTTAAGACAACGGCCTGTAATATCTCCACGTGTCGAAGCTTGTGATTCTATTCTGCAAAGTGGGCCATGGATATGACGTGGCGTAAAACGATTCGAAAAAAAGAACGTGTTGTGTGACTTTAGTGCTATCAGGTTAGGTTTTTTTACCGCCCTTTTTTACCTGCTTTGATGGATATTTGTTGGGGATTCTTGTCACATTCAACCATAATTACACGTTAAAGAGGTTTTTATTTTTCATCATTTCTGATATTCTGTTAAATAAGTTTAATTTATTTACTAAATTTTAAAATTTGATCATTTTCCTGCACAATAACAACCCCATTTTGTTTTTTTAAATTCTAGTTTTAAGAAATACGGTTTCTAGTTTAACCCAAAATGAGAAGAAATTATCAAATCTTAACAAAGATTGGAATAGAAAGCAAAGTATTAATATTATTATCATTTGAAATGTTTTTTTTTTAAGTTTATGTCACAAACAAGAGTTATTAATATATATTCAAAATTAGGCCATATTTAATTAGATAAACCATGATATATAGAGCATCTTTTTATTTATCTAGATCATATTTGTCAAGTGATTAATTATGCATTAGGATAATCGAGCCACTTTACTCTTACTTTGTATACGGTCGTAAATGTTGATTTGACGTAAAAAACGATTTAATTCATAAGATTATAATGAAGTACAATAAATTGTGTATAATTGATCAGAACTCGACCAATTAGAGAGCTTATTTTACATTAAATTAGTCCAACCACTCATGATGAATGACAAATTTTCTTTATTTTGATTCCTATTAGACTATAGGGATGAGAATAATTTCCCAATTCAAAAACATTTTACTATATATGTTTCAAAAGCACAATTATACTTAGCAACCCATTCCCATAAAAAGAAAAAAAAAATTAAACTTTAATAAAGGACATATCTTCAAACCCCAATCTACTTTCAATAAATTCAACCTGTTTTTCTTGGAGATTGTTGCAAAATAGAAGCTCTATCCAATATTCTCTCCACTACCCTCCAAAATAAATTGTAATTTTAAATAAAAATAAAAATCAACCTTTTATTTTTACTATTCATCTCATTGCCTTTTGCAACCATACCTATATATAATTTGCAACTTTTTGTTTCCCTTTGTGCCCCTCACCAAAAGTCTAAAGCAACCCTTTTCTTGTTTACCGAGCAATGGATGGATACCAAATAGACCTATCTAGAAGTTAGCATGTTTTTAGTTATTTTTGCTTTTAATTCTTTTACTGTGTACTCCTCATTTTTATTTATTTTAATTCATGTACTTTCAAAACGATTCGGATCTTTATATTTTTAAAAAGTGATCATTCTAATCTTTTCATTTTGATTTTAATCTCTTTTTTCCATCACAATTCAATATGATACTTCATTTAATATATTTCTTAAACTATAGTCATAACTTTACATTAAAGAGTTTCTGTTATGGATAGAGTTTTACAAATAGATGTTAAAATGATCACTTTTAAAATTATAAAGGCCACAACGAACGTTTTAAAAATATGACTAAAATGAACCAAAGTTAAAAACATAAAAACTAAAATGAAATGAAAGGTGAAGGTACATACCACCAAAATAAACCAAAATTAAGAGTACATAAACCAAAACAATGTTTTAACCAAATTAATTATAATGTAACTCATTCCTCCAACTCGTTTTAATTTTCATTTTTTATTTTATCTTGATTTATGTACCTTATAAAATTTTTTTTTCTTCGATGAACTTTATTGAGTCATTAAGGTTTAGTCCTTTTTTTTATTGAATTTATTGGATTCTAGACCATCTTTTTTCCATGTTTTGACTCCTATGCAATTTCACTAATTTATATTGTACCAATAATAATAAAGTAATTATTTACGATAAAATTGTTCACATGCAATACACGTGAAAAGTTATTAATGTGTGTGTATAAAAAAGACAATGCTAATTAGAATTATGAGTTTTTTTTCTAATAAAACAAACGTTAAGACTGGAGATACTGCGAACTTCTAGTCTCTAAGAAAAAATCAAAATGTCTTAACCGAGCTAAGCATTTTGACAATTTGAATTAGTCCAAATCATGAATAACATGTAAAAGATAATTCAAGACTACCCTTTTAGTCATAACATCATCTCAATACTCTTAATTTGTTGCTTCCTACGAATTAAGGATAGAGAAAAAAATTTGCTTATATTAATTGGTAGAGTCCTTGATATTCAGAACTTGTATGTAAATATAGCTCCTTTTTAAAAGTAAGTGTATCAATGAGATATACAATAAAACAAATTTATACAAAATTATTCCTTATTTTAAAATTATTATAATATACTTTTTCCTTTTTGAAAAATCATGCCCATATTGATGTCCCAACATAAAAGGATAAAATAGTAATTTTAGTTGGCACTTTACAAAAACTTGCCACCTAGATCACATACCTTCATTGTAAGTCTTGTTACAATTTGTAATAAAAAAAAACCTCGTCACAAATAAAATAGGCATGATTTCTTTAACATTTAATTTGATCCTCGATTATCTAATTGAATTTGAAACTATGAGGCCTCTTGAACTTATTCATTTATTGATTACATTTGCGAAAATAAAAACACAGTATTTGTCAAAAAGTTACTCTATCAATATGAAGATTAAGAAAAAACAATATATTAGACTTATAAATTTAGTTTTTGATATTATGCTCATTTAGCTTCCAAACTTTTATATACATATATATATATATATATGTATATATATATCTCGTTAAATCTTATATTAATTTTATTTGAATTTGTATGATATGGCAGATATTTGATTACGTTTAGAAATAGAGCTGAATTTTTTTTTATAAAGAAGGATAAAACTTTACCTTCTATTTTTTTTATCTAGGTAATATTTCAATTTTAAAAATTCATGAGAGAAAATTTGAAAAAAATTCCTAAAATCCTTTGAGTCTACAACCATCTATACTTTTCTCGTGATTATGTCAACATTTCATTAATGGTGTCATTATATATATTCCATAGAAGTTTGACTTGGCATTGGTTCATGAATTTTTTATTTTAAGTATATAATTAACATGTCCTAAAGATACTAAATCAATAATATTGATGATTATATCAGATACGAAATTTACAATTTATGAACTCCTAAAAAATTTTGTACAAATTTAGATAACGCAATATCAATATGTATGTCGCACATGAAGCTTAACAACAAATTTTAAAAAGATTTTAGGGACTCATTTGTAATTTAACCTAAAACAAAATAAAAAGCATTAGAATTAGGAGGGGCAAAGAGGGAATAAAGAAAAAGCACAATGAGGGAACTGGGTACTGTACAGATGGCAATTTTCTCGGGAAAGCCGCATCTCTCCATCTCTCTCCCTAAGGAAAAGTGGAATTTCGCCACTTCTATTTTAGCAGCTTTAATTTTACTCCCATATCTTTTTGGTTTCTTCCCAGAAAAAAGACAAGACCAAAAAAATAAAAACATCTCAAATTGGATTTAAATTATATTCGTTATTTTAATTTTACATTCGTTTTCAATCCAAAAAAAAAAAAAAAAATCGATCAAAACATTAATATCTTCAAAAACACTCGAGGATGGAGATGGATCCTGCAAAAAGAAGTTAGCACTTCAAATGCTTAGTCACTACAGGATTCAATAGTACAAAATCTCAATTAAAAATGTTTACATACGTCTCTCATTCAATTTTTAGGTATTTATTTTGAGGCTTGTTAAGGATTCTACGTTAAAAACAAAATGGACCTTACAATGGTTTATAATATACATAGGCTACTCTTTTCGTTGCGAATTGGTTTTGAGATGGAACCCTATAAATATTAATAAAGCCTAAGTAATCGTTGGGATCGTGAGTTCAATGTACAGTTGCCTCCGAGAATCTAGACGTGAAATACGCATTAAGGTTGAGATACAGTTATGCGGTTACGTATTTGATCGTTGGAGTCAAGTTCGTAAATGGCGTAGTTGATCAGCTCGAACATGCCAAGAACAAGGAGGATGGGCCACGAAACTCGAATTGTGAAATGTACGTCGGTTAGAGGCAACGTAGGGCACCAATGAGATACAATAACCATATCAATTTTACGCTAATTCATTTATTGAGTTGCAGTAAAATTTTCATGAATTTCAAACAATGCCCAATGTTGGAGGCAACGTAGGGCACCAATGAGATCATAATAGTATTGTTGCTATAATTAAATTCTTGTATTTAATGAGACCATTTTTGTTACGTGGTATGGCCCTTGTGGCCCTACTCTAACAAGAGTGATCCTTTTTTATTTATTATATGAAATTATTTTCTGGCTGATACGTAAACAAATAGTTGGTGAATGGAGATTATAAATTTGTGTCAATATAAAAATAAAAATAAAATTTATTTACTTAAATTGATATTATTAATTTTAATTTATATTAAAATTAAATTGATATAAATATTAAGTACCTAAATAATTATAATTATTTGAAAAAACTATGGATTAAAATTGACGTTTGAAAATTAAAATAAATGTTTAAATATAACCATGGTCCTCCTATTTTCAATTTCTATTTATTTTAGTCCTTAAACTTTTAAGATGTCTATTTTGGTCAATTTCATTTTATTCCAATCACGTCTTTTTCAATTATAATTTTACCATAAAATTTTATTTATTAATTTTTTTGAATCGCAGTCGTAGATATTATTTGAATATAAAATAAATAAAAAAGGTAAAGGAGAGGGAGAGTGAGGAGGATGAGATAGCATGGAGAGAAGTACTTTCATAGTACTTTCATGCTACTCCCACTTAAATTGTGTCATGTGTAGATGAGTTCTATCATTATCTAAATAAAAATATTTTTAATTTTTACGTACGATCCGCATATTTAAAGGTAAAATTGATACACTCTATCTCACTTTTTCTCTCTTGAATTAATGGTGTATTCTCTCTCTTATTAAATATTATTATATAAATAAATTTTTTGTTCGGGATATATACCTCAATCAATTAAGTTATGTTAAAGTTTACATTTAATAGCTTCACCTTCTTTTCTCATTGTCAACGTTATTTCAGTTTCTTCTCTTCTTTCAAACCAATAAATTTTATATTCTCAACAATTTTATATCTTTTTCTCTATTTTTATTTACAGACTTCTAAAATAAGAAAAGGGAATGTTTATTTATTTTATTTTGATATTTTTATTTTGGTTGTAATTTTATTTTTAAATAGTTAAATAATTATTTTGTATCATTTAATCAATATTATTATTACATTTTATTTATTACAAATTTTGATATTTTTTTTGTAACTTTATTTTAAAATAAAAACAAAATTTAAAAAGTAGATGCGTAACCAAATTTAAAAATATTAAATCCAACATATTTTATTTGTTATCCATTTCGATATCCAATTTTTAATAGACGTACAAATATCGAATAATAAAACATGAATAATATATTTATATATATTGAAAAAATATGTCGATAACGTATTTAAAAATTTCATTTTGATGAATTATAGGTTCTTAGCTAGCCATTGATTTGAAACAAAAATAATTCAATTAACCTAAAATTCAACAATATTTGTACTGAAAAGAAAAAAAAAGTGTATTTACTCTTTACAATCAAATAGTCAAAATTCACAAAAATGGTGAGAATGGAATAAGAATAATAAAAAAGAACAAGAAAATAAAAAATAAATAGAAAACTCATACATAATTTTAATGGTGAACATTAAGAAAAAGAAACAATAAATTTAGCTTGAAGTGAGAGAAATTCAAAAGTTGAAAATATAGGAGGAGAGAAACAAGTGAAGATGTGAATAATACTAAACAGATAAATAAGTTAGAAAATGGAAAAAAAATAATACCTAAAATATCTAATAAGAAAGAAGGAACAATTAATTTAAGAGAAAAAAATGTAAAATAGGATTGATTAATTTTATTTATATAATAATATTTAATAAGGGAGATAATACACCATTCATTCAAGAAAGAGAAAGTGAGATAGAGTATATCAATTTTACTTTTAAAAATACAGATTTCACATAAAAATAATGACACAATTTAAATGGAAGTAGTATGGAAGTTGGTGTGTGAAGACTGTAAATTTTTCCAATAGCACAAGGGGTACGGGAAAGAGAGGGACAGGTGGCGAAAAATGAGGGGGCGTTGGAGAACGAAGCCGACAAAAAGAAATAGCGAGGTGGCGCTGCGCACCGTACGATAAATATTACATGCGATTCTGTACGGTCCTTTTCCAGGGCGTCCATTCTTAGTTCTTATCCATTAAAACTGGCCGTACACGTATCATCTTTTGTCGCCTTCCTTCCCCCTCCCGCTACACGACATTTTTATTTTTATGTCCCAACGCCACACCTCGTCCCGACACGTGGCGCCATCTGCCACGCCCTCTCCTCGAGATTCTCGTTCTTCTTTCAGTAGCACACTTCTTCTATCCACCTCTTCGTAAACGGAATGACACATATTTCATCATTCAAATTTATTACAAAAATAAAAACAAAATTTGTGTCGGTTAAATTACAATGTATTTTCAGGTTTGTGCCTGATACTTGTCTTAATTTCAAACGTGTCTAATGTATTTCTAAAATTTTAATTATTTATTTATTAGATCTTAAATTTTTCATTTTGTATTTAATAGATTATTGAATTAATTGACATTTTTAAAAGTCAAGTAACTCATTAAATCTAAAATTTAAATTTCAGAGTCTTATATTATACAAAATTTTATGTTTGATGTATCTATTAATTCTGAAATGTTTAATACTGTCGGGTATCTATTAGACAAAAAATAAAATTTGAAAATTAATTAGATATTTATACGATTCAATAACTTATTTGACACATTTTAAAATTTAAACATATGTTAGACATAAATATGAAAGTTTTAAGACTAAACTTTAAACTTGTAATTTTACCATTAAATTGTAAATTTAATCTTTTATGTTTTAGGCTCATTTTCAATTTTATCAGTACAATTTTGTTAGAAGTTTACAAAAGTTTCCGGATTTTTGTTATGTAAATACATGTTTTGTGTAATTTGGCGGATCGTCCTTTCATGCTTGAGACATAATGCACTTGATAAGAAAGTTGGTAACGTTTGGCATACGTCTCATCCGTAATATCAGTGATTTTGAAAAGATAGTACAGAATCGTGCCTCCAGCAGTACAGTCTTGATCCCTCAGGACATAGTCCCCCAGATTACTCCTCAATAAATAGAGGAGCGTACCTTTTTCAAGGTACACAATTTCTTGCATCAATCTTTAAGCTCTCGTTCTATCTACTCCGAACTAATATTGACTTAAACTTTAGAGTGCATTAAGTAGAGTACCACAACCGTGTTGAGTTTAATCTTATAGGTTATGTACGATCGAAGACCTTTCACACGTCACTCTTTTTGCTGCACTCGTAAGTAGACTAGATTTTGGCATAAACTTATAATTCTGTATTCAAATAATTTTTTTATTCTTTTTTTTTTTGAGAAATATATTCAAATAAGTTTGTATATTGTTAATAATTTGATATGAGACAAAAATAACACATAAATAGGTGTACCACCTAATAAAACCAGCATAGCTCAATGATAATTGACATATATCTTCAACTAAAAGGTTGTGAGTTCAATCCCCACCTTCACATGTTATACTAAAAAATAAAAAATAAATAAAATAAGCGTGCAACCGGAAAAAAAAAAGAAAAAAAAATGACTTTGAAGGGATGGATAGTCTTAATTTTTAATTTGATTTTCTATGCACATTACTTATTTTGTTTAACTAACCTATTTTCTTTGATTATTTAATTTATTTATTTTGTTAATTCGTTAATTAATTTTATCAATATAGCACATTAATATTAAGTAATAAAGTTAGCAACATAAAATTTTTATAATTAAAATTTAATGTTCAATAATATATTTAAAATATTGCAGAGTTAGGAGTTGAATAGAGCTAGTGAAATGATATTGAAAAAATTAATTCGAAAATACGTATGATAGTAAATTTCTAAAATATATAAGACTTTGAAATAAAAATAAAAAATGGGACAAAACTATTAACCCAATTAATCAAATATGAAAAAAACACCAACAGGGGTATGAAATTACCAAAAAATACTAAAAGTATCGACCATTTAAATATTAGTATTTATATAAAAAAAGTTAATATCTATCAATATTATTCAATATTAAATGTTTCAATATATATATATAACTATTATATATTATTTTATTATTATTATTTAAAAAAAAAACAAAAATTCGAGATTTTGATATGGCAGGAAGTGGAAGTGGAACGTGGAGGTCGTAACTTATCGTGTTGGCTTCCGAACCTGTGAAGGCCGACATGTCGTAGAGTATAAGAAGAGTCCTGTCCCAAGTTCCAAGCCAACTTGACATTCTTTTTCTTTTTTGGTTTGTAGCTCAAATTTTACTTTTAATGCATGCTTGGGATTTAATTGTTACATCATTATTTTTGTCATACTCTTAACCGTTTTCAAACATATAAAAATTCAGTTTTATTCTATGATTTTAGAGATAGGGATGGGTCGCTCTAAATTCAAATTGAACATCTTGTGGATATAATCTTAGACATCAAACTGGTATCAAATCGAACTTAATTAAGTTGTCCAAAAATTACATCATTTAAGAGGAATAACTCCACTTTCCATAGTACAGTACTGAAAAGTACGATCATGTTATTTTTTATGCTCCTTATTTATTGTCATTTTGTGGCATCTACATTATTCCTCTCAGATTGGTGTAACTTAAACTTGCACGAGATTAATCATATAGATAATTATATTTCTTAATTAGCCTGTCTGAATTGAGGCAGTTCTGAACGAGCTTGTAAGTGAATGACCAAATGACATGTTCTAATTATATCCGTAACAAATTTATTAGATATTTTACCATGCATCGTCGATTAGCTGCTATGGAAAAAAAAAGGAGGTACTTTATGAAACTCGTACCATTTTTCAAAAATATCCATCACTCTTTACAAACTTTTTTTTTAGGTACGTATTTTAATTCAATTTTTTGTTTTATGATTAGATTGGACGTTTGATAAATGGTCCCAATTTGTTGGGTTTGTCCTCTCCGAATATGGATGGAGGAGTCTTTTACGGGTATTGGTCCATTCCATATTTCGCAACTGTTGATGGCCTTTTGAAAAAAAATAATAATAATAAGAAAACAAAATCTAACTTACAAAACATGATAGTTTTTTTTGTGTTAAAAAATACATTTACTCCCTCCCTATATTATTGAATTAATGATTTAATATTAGTAGTTTCACATCGATAATAATTTAATATCTAAATTTTAGCATATAACAATGTAGTTCATATATTTTAGAATTGGTAACAATCCAGCCTCTATCGTAAAAGACAATATCAAACTAAATGTTGATTTTTATCCTAAAATGATTTAGAATACTGATAATTTTTTTTTTAATTTACAATAAAGACTAAATCATTACAATCTTCAAATTAGATGGAATAAATTGTTACATACTATAAATTTATTAATTTGTTACTAATTTGAAAATTGATGGATAAATTGTTACACACTAAAATTTATAGACTGAATTATAAGTTCGAAAAAAGTACATAACGAAATATCATTATTAGAATTTACATTTATATTTTTCTTATTTGCAATATTTATCGACAACTCGTGAATATTTTCACAATATTCCGAAATAGTAAGAGATTATCATCACTTTTATTAATTTAAACATTTTGATTCTTGAAAGTATCCATTGAAAATGTGGTTGGTTGATATTTTAAACGTATTTATTGATGCTTCTAAATTATAAAGAAAACAAAACCATTGTTCAAGAAATTGTCAGACGTATCTTCACAATATATTTTATATGTACATGGCAGAATACAGAATACATGATCTCTTTAATAGTGGTAGTTCTTTACTTAAATCTTTATATTATAATGTGATGGTGGGCCGAACTAAAAAAAATATCTAGCATTATAATAAAAGTGTATTTTTTTATAATATATACTTTTTAATAGTATAAGTCATTTAAAAAGGGTTGGCGTAAAGGAACCAACACATAAATAATGTTAAAAGAGAAAAAGGGAAAACAATGAAAAGTTTAATATTAAATTAATTTTGTTGGTTGAGTAGTAATTAACTTATAATCTTGCATAATTTAAGGAAATTAAGAAGTGAAAACTAATTGTGATTATGAAAGTAAGAAAGGAAGGGGTAATATAACGTGGGAATTTTATTAAATTGATAAGGTCCAAAGGAAAATTTGTGTGGTAATCAATGATAGGACTAATCATCCACAACTCCATTATTTATTTGTTTTTTAAATTTGAAAATTCATCAGTTTTTCAATTACTTAACTATTTTTGTTTTCAATGAGAAACATTAGTATTATAATTACCCTTTTTTTTTTTAGGAAATATAATTACCTTAGCCTGTATCCTAGGTTTTATATGATGTGATGACATTTAAGGATTTTTTTTTAACTTCCAAAATTATGTTGATTTTTTTCTTTTTGACAATTCCAAAGTTATGTTGATTAAATCACATACGCACATGCTCACTAATTTATGAAATAAAATTAGAAAATAGTATCATTAATTTAGTAGATTTTTTTAAATCGGGATGAAATTTATTCTTGATGGTAGATTTAATTATTGAAAAACTTAAGGGTAAAGAGTCAATCCTCATTGATCCCTACTATGATAGTAACATTACAAGTCAACATCATTGAGATTTTGAAGATCTACCAAAAACTTTAGAAGCCAAAGTGAAAAACATGACATACCCCAATTTAAGGTCAAAAAGATAAACAAGAGGTCCAAATAAAGTTGGAAAGTAAGGTGGGGAATTTGACATACAATTAGCTTTAAAAAATAAAAGGGTCTATTAGACCAGGTGTTATTTTTAATTTAGCTATATCAATTTTAAAATATTAAATTAAAGAAAAATAATTTTAGTAACCAGGACTAAAAGTGAAATCATATATTTTTTTTTTGAGGAAAAGTGGAGGATCGAAGTCACACTCTATTAGTTAGAGATATATGTCGATTAACTCGAATTAAAACTTAATTTTTGGAATTTAAGCATGGAAAGTCAAACTAATCTTTTGTTTTTTTCCTTCTTTTCTTCTCGGGGAGTACGTTCGTGAGAATTTAGGTGCCGCTAAATGTCACCGTCCCGTTAAAAAATTTGCCTTTTTCGCCAAAAAAAAGTTGGGGAAAAAGCTGTAATAACGGAGGGGACGGAAATGAAAAATATAGAAACATTTATATAAATATAATAAAATAAATAAATATTTTTAAATATAATAAAAAATTAAAATTTTATAAAAATAACATAATTAAAATCCACATGTAAGATAAATATAAAAAAGAAAAGTCGATAGAAAGTAAAATGTTGCCCTATTTTTAAAAATATATATATTAAATTTATGTCATGGAACTAAATTTATCTCACACTTCTTTTCATTAAAAATATGTCTTTTATATATTTTTTACACTGTATCTAATGGATTTTTTCCCTTAATATCTTTCGTGTTTTACTGTCAGATATAACAAAAAATGTAAGTATGTTGATTTTTAATTTATTTTTAAAATCGTGCTGAAATTGTTCAAATGCCATTTATTTTCAGGACAAAATAGCTTTCATCGGTTTAGCTCGTAGAAATGTTGGGCCGAAACATGTGGGCCGGAGTAGTGAACCGGTGGGGATTTTCCAAGCTCAAGCCCATATAAGGGATCCTTGAACTATACATTGAGAATAAGAGTTATATTGGCACTATAGTAACTTAGCCCAAAATATAACATAAATATGCGAGAAATAGAGATTCAATTTTTTTTTTTGGGTAAAAAATGTCTTACTTCTAAATTTGGTTGATGAAATTGAAAGTTGGAGGTAAAAATTGATACAATTTACCAAGTTTACAATTAAAAGTTGATATCTCTTATTTTTTTTAATACCATAATATCATAAATATGAGAGAAAATTTGAACCTACAACTTTTTAGAGAAAGTTGTCGTTTTTTGTTTTTTGTTTTTCTATAAATTATATTTGATTTCTCTTAATTTCTTTGACATGTTTTACCCGTATTTGATAACACATTTTTTAAGTTTTGAAAAATTAGTCTAGATTTTGAAGAATGTATTTTAAAAAGTGATAACCAAACAAATAAGCTCATGGGGCAAACTAGATTTTAAATTTTATTCTCAAATAATATAAAATAACAAACGAAATAGTCATCGAGCAGTATAAATTATACCTACTTTACAAGCAATTTGTATTATATTTCTTGTTTACAAATTTGTTTGGCTGATGTTGCTTTGTTTCATACATATTCATAAATTAATTGATAAAATGTTATATTAACTCATTATCATTTAGCTAGAAACTCTTACTAATTTATAAATATATTACTAAACACATATCGAACTATTTAAATTGAGACTGGTGATCGTGAACGCGTGCAAAGGGGAGCTATTTTATTAAATTCCTTATTTTTATATTTTTCAATTATCAACAAAATGTCAAAGCGAGTATACTTCAATAGGGATCGAACTCGCAATTTCTTGTTCGAGATATAGGTCAAATAACCCTCGCTTTGACACCTTGCATTCTTATTAATCACTGTAGATGTGCATCAATCCTAATATGGAGCGTTAGTTATTTTGGGATTATATTTGGCAACCGAGAGAAGGATTTCTAAATTAAGAACAAAATAAAAAAGAAAAACAAAAACAAAAACAAACGATGAGTAGATGTCGTGGCAACGGGTCAATTTTATTAATTAGCTGTCAAACGTTCATTAAGATAATATTTATCTTCTTCTTTTAGCTGACTCATTTTCCTCTTCTGTATTTATTTATTTAATTTTCCCAAATTTGCATTTAAGTACTTTACCTTCCTTTTTAATTAATCAATATCATTTTTTCCCCTTTTAATTATCAGCCAAATTTACAAACAAACAAAAAATATTTTTTTTTCAACTTTGAAAAGTTGAAAGATTCATCGACATGTTTTATTGTAATAAATAATTGTACGAGATAGAAAAATTCAAAGTTAAACTAAAGAATAAAATTTCAAGGTTTCAATATTTTCTACTAAGTTCAACCCTCTCAAAAGAATCTAATATTTCAAATTTTAGTTGAGAAATATTTTATAGATTATCTTGTTTTTGTTTTATTATCTTTTTAATTTGATTAGTTAAACTCGTGATTTCATAACTATTTTATTTTTAGTTTTTTTTAACTTGTAAAAATTAAGCTGTCAAATTTTGAAACCCAATAGTAGCTAAATAATCCAAACGTGTTAAAAAGTAGTTTTCAAAAAGTTGTTATTTTAAAATTTAGCTAATAATTTTGAAAAACATAATAAAGAAATTTAGAAAAAATAATAAACATAATTTTTACAAAACAGGAAACTACATCCATTTCAAATTTGAGTTTGATTCTTAAAATATTTTAAAATTATATCACAAACGAGACTATTTATCCACAAACTCAGTTAAAAGAAAAAGAAAAGAAAGGTGGAGTTAGGAGTCCACGTGGCAGAATTTGATTGGTAAGTGACTGGTGAGGCAACACATGCATGAAGGCCAGTAAAATTCATCTCCCGCCACCACGATGCTTTTTGAACGTTTCTTTTGGATTAGTTTAGTTCAGTTAAAGAGATAAGACAGGGAGATTATCGGAAATCTATAAATTAAGATATATTTTAACTTTTTTGGTTTGCGTATTTTCAGTTCAGGACTCCGCGGGTTTCCAATTTTCCGGCAAGGACTTCTCTCTGCCACTATATAAACGCGCGATTTCTCCTTCCCGAACTCGCCGCAGCAAAACCTCAGAGATTTAATTCATCGATTCGTTTTCTTTTCCGTTTTCTCTCACTTTCTCGGCATTCCTTCCATTTTCAGAATGACGATCCTCATCGAGCAGCCGAAAATCGGTATGATTTCAATCTCTCTATTTCAATTTTCCATTGAATTGAATGTGTTCTTCTTCGCAACATCGTTTCTGAGTTCTCTGTACACAATTTCGCTCTATTTGATCAACGTCCTGATTGATGATAATAGCTTTGCGATTAATCTTTTGGTGTTTTTGTTATTTTGAGCAGCATTTTTCTCGATTTTTTACCCTAGCTAGTTGCAGAAATACTGTTGGAATTCTAGTCGAATTTTTTAATCCCTAAAATTACTTTTCGAAACTGGTTGTTAGTCTAATTCCACAATGTCTCTGTTTTCTCTTTAACTTCCAGATTCTTAACAATATTTCCGAAAATTTTGCCCATTTTTAAATACAAAAGATAGATTTATGAAAACAATTTTGAGAGTAGATAGAAAACAATAAAATAATTTTAGTAAATCAGCATAAAATTTTAAAACAGAAACTGCAAAAGAGTATGTCGGGATAGAAGTTCTCCTTGCTTGAACCCAACGCTTATTCAAAAATGATTAAATAAATTCATGAAAATGAGAACCATAAACATCGATAACTGTCAAATAATTAGATTTCTTAATAAAATTAGAAAAAAAACGATGGGATCGGTAAGCTATTGAAATATTTTGAAACGTTGATGCCTAAACTTTTTGAAAATATTTCAGGGATAAAATTATATAAATAATTTTTTTATAACATTTTTAAATAAATTAAAATTTATTAATATTAATGTCATATCTTGATATTTTTTTATACTTGTTGATGAAAATTTAATCACTCGTTGAGATAAATTTAACATGCAACTTTTCAATTAAGAAAAAGAAAAGAAAATATATATATATATATATAATTTAAAAAATAAGCTTTGTTTACTAATTTTTTTCGAAATCTCAGTCGAAGATTGACAATAAAGTATGGGTTTGACGTTTGAGAACTACATTTGTTTGTTTTTTTTAATGGCAACATTTTGTTTAGTTTCTATAATTTGATTAGACTTGGACTTTAAGAAAATTACTGATTAATGAGATTAAATATTATGAATTAAATTTACAGGATCAGAGGTTGAGGAGCAGAAGCTGTGTAATTTAGAAAGTGATAAGTTGGTATTGGACGGTGGGTCTGTAAATTCAAAACCTGCACCAAACGACGCCGCATTTGTCGCCCCCGAAATTAACTCTTTTGGCCATTCATTCAGGTTACCTTATGAATTATAATCTCATTTGATACGATTTTCATTTTGTTTATTATTTGTTTTCTTTAATCTTCGTCTATTTTTTTAATAAGAAGACCATTAAATTATCTTGACGTAATTTTTAATTATTATTTAACTTTAGTTAAAATTTTAGACACTATGCTGCTAGGAATTTAAAATGGAAAATCAAGAAGTAACAAATTAATTCATTATCCGCGATCCTCCCCCCCATTTTTTTTTTAATTTATTTGTTTTCTTAATTTTCGGCTGAAATTTATTGATTGTGTAAATATTTTTGTAGGGATTATGATGCAGAAAGTGAAAGGCAAAAAACCGTAGAAGAATTGTACCGCTTGAACCACATCAACCAAACCTATGATTTTGTAAGTTCGATTAGTTGATAACAAAACTAATTTTAAGTAAGATAATTTTTTTTGTGGGACTATTGGAAAACAGGTGAAGAGAATGAGAGAAGAATATGGGAAGTTGGAGAAGGTAGAAATGAGCATATGGGAATGCTGTGAGCTGCTGAACGAAGTAGTAGATGACAGTGATCCAGATTTGGATGAGCCTCAGATTCAGCACTTGCTTCAGTCTGCTGAAGCCATTAGAAAAGACTATCCCAATCAAGATTGGCTCCACTTGACTGCTCTCATCCATGGTACAATTTTCATTAATTATTTTTATTTTTGTTATATTTTTGTCTTAATATTTGGTCATTCTAGTCCCTCTGATTTCATAATGTTTTGATTCATTTAAATACTTGTACTTTCATGGTCTCTCTATTCTTAAAAGTGACTATTTTGGTTCATAGTTTCAAAATTCTAACACGACTTCTACCCATCACAAAAACTCTTTAATATAAAGTTATGGTTACATTTTAAGAAATATATTGAGTATTGTAGTGTTGTGTTGAAATTGTAATAGGAAAAATGAGATTAAAAATAAAATTAAGGGACGAGAATGATCATTTTTAAAAAATATAGGGATAAAAACAAAATTTTAAAAGTAAAAAAAGTTAAAATGAACCAAAATTGAAAGTACCGGATCAAAATGTACATTTTAAGATTACATGCACACAAATAGTTATTTAACTTTTAATTTTTTTATAAAGTTTAAAATTTATGACATGTACTACATATATATATATATATGTTATTATTTATTTTACAATATTTGACTGTGTGTTTTGGTGGGGTTCTTTTAGACCTTGGAAAGGTTCTTCTTCTTCCTAGCTTTGGAGGGCTTCCTCAATGGGCTGTTGTTGGTATATTATTCTTTTTGGCCCTACTGTTTGTATAATTTTTTGAACCTTTTTTCTCTCTTTATACAAGGGTTTGTTTTTTTTTTAATCTTCATGTAAATATTTTGTAGGTGATACACACCCTCTTGGCTGTGCTTTTGATGAATCTATTGTTCATCACAAGGTAGTAAAAACGTTAACCTCAAAATTTAACTTTCGTTCTTACTTCTTTTCTTTAATTTTTACAGAACCATGATTTTTTCATTGCATCGTAATGTTTTATGTTTATGATTTTTCATTTCTAAAAATTTGGGGAGAAACAAAATCTTCAGTGTTTTATAGAGCTAATTTCGAACGAACAATTTGCTTTTTTTTTTTCTCCTGCTGCTCTGCCCTTCAATATAAATACAACCCAAAGTATTTCTATGAATTGAAAAACTAAACCAATGAAATTAAGTCCGTTTTATGTATTCTAGTTACCAACTTTTTAAGACGTTTTCAAAAACTTATTTTTATTTTTACAATTTAGCTAAAAGTTAAACGTGTAATTAGAAAAGAAATGTGAAAAAATTCTAAATAAATTGTGGGAAAAAAAGCATAATTTTTAAAAGCAGAAAACTAAAACAAAATAAAGAGCCCCTAAATCATCAATAATCTAAGAACCAAAATTTTAAAATAAAATTGTTATCAAGTAGTTTATGGAAAGAGATTTCTGATGGTTTTTTTCCTTATATTTTGCAGTACTTCAAGGAGAATGTGGACTATGATAATCCATCTTATAACACCAAATATGGAATCTATTCTCAAGGGTGTGGCCTAGACAACGTAATGATTTCTTGGGGGCATGACGATTATATGTACTTGGTATTAAAATCAACCTTTTTTAGTATATTGTTTTTTTTTCTTATGATCTTAAGATATATCAATTCAATTTCTGTTACTATATGAATTTGCATTCAAAATAATCTGTAGGTGGCTAAAGAGAATGGAACTACCCTACCTCCTGCTGGATTGTTTATCATTAGATATCATTCATTTTATCGTAAGTTTCCATTTCTTGGTATAATATGTGAGGTAAAATAAATAATATGATTATTGATAATTTTATTTTATTGTAGCATTACACAGAGGAGGAGCATATGAACACTTGATGAACGAAGAGGATGTTGAGAATTTGAAGTGGCTCAAGATTTTCAAGTAATTTAATCAATCCCATTTCTTCAATTGGGTTTTTTTTTTTAATTTTTTTAATCGTTTCAATGAAAAATTATTAAGTGATGTTAATATTTCTTTTGGAATGATCATGTTCAGCAAATACGACCTCTATAGCAAGAGCAAAGTTCTAGTCGACGTTGAAAAAGTGAAGCCTTACTATCAATCTCTTATTGAAAAGGTAAGAACTCGACACGCATATTTAACTTTGATCTTATTCAATTTTATTACTCTTTTATTTAGACACATTGAATCGGAAGTCCATGGACATCTTACAAGACAGACATTTTACTGGTTAAGAATTAAGATTAGCATTTGATTCCCATAAATGACTAAATTGACCCAAATTTATCGGTTTAAGCGTTTTGGTTCATTTTGGTGATATATCAAGTTTAAAACGAGTTTTTGAGTTAATTGGTGCGTTTAAAATAATATTAGAGAAGAAGGTCCAAGTGTTCAAACTGTATTGTCATTTTTTCTCTATATAATTTTGATTTTCACTTGTTGGACAAATTTTCAAATTTACTAGTGAGGAAGAGAGTACGGATAGATATCCTATAATTTACTATAGAAAACGAGAAAAATGGTTATTCCTCACAGAAGTATCATTTTTTTATTACTATTTGGTTTTTAGTATCATGTTCCTAAAAATTATTCTTATTGGTTAAATTTGATTTGAAACTAAATTTCGAAAACAAAACAAATCAAATTTTTTAAAACTACTTTTTTTAAATGATTTTGAAAATTATGTATATAAAAAAAGTAACACAATAAATTCAAATAATGTTTCTCGACTTAATTTTTAAGAAGGTAGAAAACGATAAACGACATAGTTATCAAACGGGGCTTTAATCATAAATTTGGTGTATAGAGTCGGGTTTTTCCGACAGTGATGACTGGATATGTACTTTTTTACAGTATTTTCCCGCAAAGCTTAGATGGTGATCATCGATCAATTAGAAAGTTTTGGTGAGCATCGACGAATATGAGGATGGTGATTGACTTGATTGGGTGGGTTCATATATATTAAAAAAAGATATTATATGTACAAAATAATAATAATTGCCAAATTTTAGTTTGTAAATTGATCGAACGTATGCATTTTATATTTTCCAAGTTCACATCTTCGGTTCATGTACGCAATTTTTATTTAAGCCAATCAAGTTAAATCTTGCATCTCGTTTTCGTAATGATTTTAGTTTTCAAATTTATCAGTGTGATAGAGTGGGATATTTGTC
>NW_019104606.1:466068-501462 GCF_001995035.1 Momordica charantia
TTAATGCAAGGTGGAAAATTGACAGGCAACGTGTATATTATATATTTAATGCCAATAGGCAATACCTATCTTAATTAATTAACTATATTATCATCTCATCTCCAATTATGTTATCATATCTCTTTAATGTTTCATAGGATTCTTCTTTCCTCTTGTTTCTAATTCTATTCATAATTTATTAGTATTTTATGGACAAATGTGTTTGAAGACTTTCAATCGTATTTTATTCTTCAAATGTAAAGTTATATTTTCGTTAGCTTTGGTCATTATTTTGGAGTTATGTTGATCTTTGCTTTGTTGGACAATATTTAAACATTTATATGTTGAGAGTTTGACACATATAACACTATGATGAGTATTGGATATCTAATTAAATAAATTATGTTAAAAATCATCTCAATATATATTCTAGTTAGCAACATAAACACTCACCTTAGAAAATAAAGATAATATAATATAATAAATTGTTAGAGAAGGAAAGTTGAATTCAATGGAGAAAGCTAATATATTTTTTTATTGGTGTTTGAGCATGAACGCAACATTTATTTATTAAAGTATAATAAACATCCATTTATTTATTAAAGTATAATAAACATCCAGTACATAATAAAATTAGACCAACCAACCACTCTAATAAAGTGAAACTAAGCATCTTTGCTAACCCTAGGAAAAAAAATTAGGATGGGAAGATGGCTCTGAAAACAAATAATTTGAAAATTTATAATTAAATGTGCATTTTTGTAGCTAAAAGTTTAGATTTTGTTTATTATTTTCACGATTTTTTTTTTGCAATATTTATTTTTCATGGGCTTTTCCAGGCTGGGCAGAGGCCCATCAGGCAATTATTTTACGGGCCCTTTAGTATTAAAGCCCAAAAGCAACACATTAGCGGCCAGGAAAATACATCTGCACACGTGCGATGCACGCGCCATGTCGTCTCCCTCCTCTTCCTACCGGAGCATCGGGTCTGCTTTTTCCTCTGTGCTCTCCACTTTCTCAGCCATTGTTCCATCCCCTCTCATTTCACTTCGAAATTCATCACAAGACTCCTTCAACTTCCTCGAATTTCAATTCGCACCCCTTTATACTTTCAACTTCCCACTCAAATCCCACTCCTATAGTCTCATTTTCACTGAACTCTCTCTAATCAAAGCGTTTCAACGTAAATTTTCCTAAATTCAGCCTGTTGAGCTTCTTTTCTCTCTTTTGGAATCTGGGTTTTGTAAATTTACAAAACCCCATTTAGATTTCACGACTTTAGCAGCTAGTAATTCGTCTCAGAAATGGCTGAAAGCGTTTTGTGTTCTTCCCAAGCTATCTTTATCAGCTTGATTACCGTCATCACTCTTAGCATTTGTGTGGAAGTTAATGCCGATACTGATTTTTCGATCGTCAGTTATGATGGCGATCTCTTTAATGGAGATTATTCGCCTCCTTCGCCTCCTCCGCCGGCCCCGTTCCCTCATCCTCCATCACTTTCGTGCGAGGATGATCTCAAGGGAACCGGGTCGCTCAACACCATATGCGAGCTCAATTCCAGCTTGAGTTTCACTGATGATGTGTATATTGAAGGAAGCGGGAGTTTGTACATTCTCCCCGGTGTGAGTTTAAGTTGTTCAGTACTGGGCTGCACGATACAGATAAATATGAGCCGGGAATTTACTCTAGGTCGTAACTCGCTGATAGTTGCGGGAACTTTAAGGGTTGATGCTCGAAACGTTAGCTTGTTTGATGGCTCTGTGATTAATGTGACGGCGTTGGCCGGAAAACCTCCAACGCAGACCAGTGGGACTCCGTCGGGTTTTCAGGGGGCTGGTGGCGGCCACGGCGGCAGAGGAGCGAGCTGTGTGTCGGATAATACGAAACTGCCAGATGATGTTTGGGGTGGGGACACGTACTCGTGGTCTTCGTTGGATGAACCATGGAGTTTTGGTAGTAAAGGGGGAACGACTATTAAAGAAGAAAGTTATGGGGGGGAAGGGGGTGGGAGGATTTGGCTTGAAATTAAAGGTCCAATTGAAGTTAGTGGTGGGCTTTATGCGGATGGAGGTGATGGCGGTATGAAGGGCGGCGGCGGTTCTGGTGGCAGCATTTACATCAATGCCCGCAGAATGTAACTCTCTCCTCTCTCGTTTCTCGGTTCTTACTTGCCCCTTAATATTTTTCCTTCACTATATACATATTTTTGCAGCTTCAGTTTCATCTGGTTCTGTTTCACTCTTTTGCTCCATGTTATCAATCGAGATAGAATCTTCTTTACTTCGAGTAGGAATGGCGTGTAAGAAGTAAAAATATGCCGATATGGTTTTTTGATGGAAAAGGGAACAGTGAGAATATAATGCTTGTGATATATATTATGGGCATTTCCTTTTGATTATTGGAGATATAGTACGTAATGCTGAGTTTTTTTGTTAATTTTGACATCGGGGTGGCTTGGGTCGTTTAGAATTAACATGGTTTTCCATGGATGTCTAATGAAAAGAACACTAGTTTCTGAATTGCAAATACTTGGGCGAATGGTTGTAAATGGTTTCTGCAGAAGAATAAGCCCACTTGATATGAAACATAAATATCAGTGGTTTTTAAATGTCATTATTTACAGGAGAGGGCCTCATTTGAATGATTTTTATGGTATGAGGACTCGGAACTGTGAAATAAATATTAGGATAGTGTTTATATTTAAAGTTGTAAGATTGGGGAGTAGTAGTAGGTTGGGCTTGTATTTTAAGGACTTCAATTTTCTTGATAGTTTGAACTCAAGAAGCTTTCTCATGTGTTTCTTCGGACACTTTATTAGATAGGTTCGAGCACTTCACTTAGTTCTAAATCATTATTTGTAAGTGATCTAGGAGCACACAGGTAATACAGTTCCTCTGTGAAGAGCAGGACTGGAAGTGGCAGGTTAAGTACAATTGGTGGTAATGGATTTGCTGGAGGTGGAGGTGGAAGAATTTCCATCAATGTTTTTAGCCGGCATGACAATACAGAATTCTTTGCTCACGGTGAGGTTATGCCATGTTAATTGAAAATTTTATTAGATTTATTCCTCAGCGACTGTTCCTTCCCCATTACGGAGTGTTGCCAATGTCACTGTGTTCTTGCTCTGATATCTTCATAATTCAGGGAAGGAAAAGAATGTGAAAGCATCTTATCTAATATTGTGAGCTTTATGTGTTGTTTTTAGGAGGGAGGAGTTATGGCTGTCCTGAAAATGCGGGTGCTGCAGGAACATATTATGATGCCGTGCCACGAAGCCTTATTGTCAGCAATGGCAACCTATCTACTCAAACGGACACACTTCTTTTAACATTTCCAAAGCAGCCACTTTGGACAAATGTGTATATTCAAAACCATGCTAAGGCGTTGGTTCCTTTGTTTTGGAGCCGTGTACAGGTTACAAATTTCAGTATTTCCTTGAACGATTATTTGTAGTATTACTTTTCTAAATTATGTTCTCATATGGGTTGCGCTTGCTAGGCTATTTCTTGTCCTGCACTTATTGATTTTAAAGTTTTTGGTAACAAGAAGGAGAAATTTTATAACGAAAAAGAACTCAAGTGTCCACCAGGGTATAATTTTACTTTTGCCAAATGTTTTTTTTTTTTTTTAATTTTTATATGAAACAAATATTTTATTGATGGTATGAAATATACAAATGGCCGCAAGGGCAATTACAAGAAAACCTTTCAACTTGTTATAAGATCGTGAAGAGAGTAGTTGTTAAAGGGAGAGTAGAAGCATTTACACCAACCAAGAGCTAATAGTAAAACTCTATCAAAAAAACTATCAAAAGAGTGTGGTTTATCGTCGAAGACCCTATCATTTTTTAGAAAGCCAAATTTCCAAGCGAAGGGTAAATGCTTGCTAGAATGGAAGATTAACGAACAATCATATTCAAATAATTAGACATTTTGTTTCTTTATCACCAAGGTAAAAAATGAACTCATCAAATGTACCCTAACCTATCAGCTAAGCTTCTATATTTAGTGGTTGTTTAATTGACAATATTTGCCCTTGTTAGAGAATCCAATTGTGATATATTTTGTGGCTGGAAAGGGATATTTGATGATATGTAATTCCCTCTCCCGCAGAATTCTTCTATCTTGCTATTTTAAGACAGGCTTGCAAATATTACCATGCAACCAATGGTTATTTCTTATTCTACGCAAGTAAGCTTAGGTGTGCTTAAGGAAAACTTTTTTAAGTACAATATCAATAAAATTTAATAAGATACTTGTCAGACTTAAACTCCAAATCCCTACTCTCCTGATTCAAGGACAAGTTCATCAAACATCCCTTTCTACTCTGCTGTGATTGTAAAACATTTCTTTCTATTATGTACTTGTATAATGAAATGCTTCTGACTCTTCTCGTAGGTTCAAGGACAAATTCATTTATCAGTTGGTGCAGTCCTTTCCTTTGGGCTTGCTCATTATGCTTCATCAGAGTTTGAGTTAATTGCAGAAGAGCTTCTTATGAGTAATTCTGTTGTTAAGGCAAGTAGCTGAGCATTTTGTTTCCCTACTGTCAAACTTTACTATTTGAGCCATTTTTTCTTTTATCATTGCTTGGGCTTTCTCAATGGTTCTTTCCATATTTAATTAACATTTTTAACAGTGGACTGATACTGATTCAGGAAGTTCTATTTCCCCTTTAACTTGTGGTGGTATGGGTAGCCATGACGCTCCATCTTGGACCCTTGACAAGAATCAAACTATTCTATGTCTATTTTCCAGTTCTAAAATCTGTGGCAGTTATCCTCCTATTGGGTGAGGGGCGGGGTGGGGAATCTGTAACATATGTTTTGTTGTTGATCAGCGATCACTATGGTTTACAAGCAATTGGTGACTATGAATTTACATACATTCTTTTTGAGTAATTGTAATCCTAAAAACTTTCTATCTTGGACCATGTTTAGTTCTTTTTATTTTTAAGGCTGATCGTAGACAAGTTTTTTTTAGAATTTTTTAAAATAAAAGTTACTTCTTATTTGAGACATTTCAATGTTTTAAATGTTTTTCCTCTGCCCGTTACTATTTTAAATAGGTTGACAGTTTCACATTTTCTCCATATACTGGAGTCCGGGTTATGTTTGTCATTCATATTATTGTTCCTGCTGATATGCAGATATTTGGGGCCCTTCGCATGTTTGTGAAAATGCATTTAATGTGGGATTCCAAGATGCTAATTAACGGTGGAGACAGTGAAATTGTAGCTACGTCTCTGCTTGAAGCCAGTAATTTGTTGGTTCTCAAGGTATTTCATCCTTCGCAAACTCCTTAATTGACTAAAACACATGCAGTGAATCATGCCCTTTTATCCTGTCTTTGTAGGAGTCGTCTTCTATACATTCAAATGCAAATTTAGGCGTTCATGGACAAGGATACTTGAATCTTTCTGGACCAGGGAATCTTATTGAAGCACAACGTTTGATACTATCATTGTTTTTCAGTATCAATGTGAGCTGAATTATGGTTAATTTTCCTTTATGTTTAGATTCACTTAAACCATAAACGTCAGAATCATGACCTTTTATTTGTTGTTTGTTTGAACTATGTGTTGAATGCCTACTTCAATAATTTTAAGGTTGGGCCCAAGTCATTTCTTCGAGGACCTTTGGATGATTCAAGTGCCAATAATACGTAAGTTTTCTAATGTATGAAAATGATCAGTAATTTCATTTTTCTTTCCCTAATTTTTTCTATAAATTGCAGGAGACCAGAGCTCTACTGTGAACTTTCTGATTGCCCAGTTGAACTACTACATCCCCCTGAAGATTGTAATGTGAACTCTACATTGCCATTCACTCTTCAGGTGTTCCATTAGCCAGATTGACCGCTAAGTAGTTATCTTGTGTGGGAGAATATTATTTTTGAGATTTTCCTGGTCAGATTAGTAAATAGTTCATTATACCGAATAAACTTTTCTTTGTCTAATCTGATATTGGTTAGCTTGACTCATTTCTGCAGATTTGTCGAGTTGAAGATCTAACAGTTGAAGGCACTATAACTGGATCTGTTATTCATTTTCACTGGGTCAGAGATATATTTGTTTTCCAATCTGGTGCAATCAGTGCTTCTGGTCTTGGTATGCATTTGCCTTCAAATTATTCTGTTCTTGCCACGCGGGTTCAAGTAGTATTTATGAAAAATTGTTATATACCTGCAGCTTCATCTCAACTGGAGGTTGAACATGTTACACTTGTGATAGATAAAGAAAATTTTCTACTATCGCATGTATTTTTGGTCTTTCACCCTATTTTATACTTGGTTATGTGCAGGTTGCACTGGTGGAGTGGGTAGAGGTAGATTTTTTTCAAATGGTCTTGGTGCAGGCGGTGGACATGGTGGAAGAGGGGGGGATGGATATTACAATGGTACTTTTATTGATGGTGGTGTTGCATACGGGGATCCTGATCTACCTTGTGAACTTGGCAGTGGTAGTGGAAATGGTAGTCTTGCTGGTGAAACAGCAGGTGGTGGGATTATAGGTAAGATTGCAATTCTGGCAATTTGTTATTTATATTTTAATGTTATATTTACTTGAAATGAAATTCCAATCTGTGACATCAGTGACAATTTTTCTTTGCATTTTCATATGCTTGCATATTGTTAAGTCTCGTTATTTACAGATTATGCTGTATAGTAAGCATAATTATCCTCCAAGATGGCGTTCCTGTTCTATTATAGGCTTGATCTGACCATCTCTTTATCTTCTAGAGACATGTTGAGATTCTAGGTAGTTCGCAGATAATCTACTTCAAATTTTGTGCTTAAATAAAATGGTTAGCAGCACTAATGGACACTGATGAGGAGCTTTAGTTGGACTGTCTTCGTAATTTGTATCTATTTGTGGTGAAAATGTTAGAACTCTCCACTAATAAATAATTATAATCTGACTTGAATGGAATCAAAGTGTATATTGTACTTTTCTACTAATTCTGCTCTTCATGGGTTGGTTGGGGTTCAGTAGGTTGAGTAACGGCCGTATAGATTATGGTGTGGAACCTCTTTCCTCAAGAAAAGAAAAAGAACCCCAATGTTTGTTTGGGATACCTGCATTTGTTCTCAAATTTTATTTTTCTGGTGCATGATGATAATAAACTTCATTTTCTGCATGCTTGTACAGTGATGGGGTCACTAGAGCACTCAGTAGTGAGTTTATCTCTTAATGGGTCCCTTACATCTGATGGAGAAACCTTTGGACGTGATGTTGGAGGGCAAGGTGGTGGGAAAATGTTAAATATTGGTCCAGGAGGTGGATCTGGTGGAACAATTCTTTTATTCGTGCAAACGGTATTGCTTGGTGAATCTTCTGTCATTTCTGCTGTTGGAGGACAAGGCAGTTCAAATGGTGGGGGTGGCGGCGGTGGTGGGAGGGTTCATTTTCATTGGTCTGATATACCTGTTGGGGATGCATATCAACCTATAGCAAGTGCAAGAGGAAGCATTTATGCTGGGTTTGTGCCTATTATTTCTCTCTTCCTCTAATACTTTATTGTTCTTTAGTTGTCATCTCATGTTTTATGAACGCATGTGACATGGTAACAAAAAAAGTTCAGTAAATAATTCTACAACTTTGAGTGTACTCTAACAAAAAAAAAAAAAAAAGGAACTAAATTACGAACTAGAAATAGCAATAAGTATGAAGTGTACTATTGAAAATAAAAAATTCTACACTGAATTCAGCTCTCTCAAAAAGAGTTTGATGGTTGTTTTTTTTTTCTTCTCAAGTCTTTTAGACAGATTCAAATTCTTAGGATTAATTATATGTTATACACAATAGCAACTCTTCATGTTAAAACGGTGCAGTTTATCTTCATAGTGTATGTAAAATTTCTCAGTCCTCTCAAATTCCTAATTAGCTGACAATGAGAATAGAGAAAATGTTTGACACTTTTTGGGAATGGAAGGAATAAAGGTAAACTTGACCATTTGGTGAGGTGGGACCTCACTTCAATGACCTGTGGAATATGCTGATCTGGGGTGGAAACATCAGAAAAGGAATGAAGCTTTAATCATCTATTCTTGATCGTGGTTACAGGAGAAGCTAATGGAGTGATTTTGGGTCTAATGAGTGTCAAGTGGGTGATTCATAATACTGTAAGAGAAATGTACCGAGCATTTTTTGCAATGATTCCTTCAGGAAGCGGAGGAATATCTTTTTTTTGAAAAGAAACTATTTCATTGATAATATGAAATATGAGTACAAAAGGGGAGAGACTCAAAAGAGGGCTACAAAACCATAGTGTCGAAAAAAGGGGAGCATTTACACCAAGATACAACGAAGACAACTATAGATTCAAAAAGTTGATGCGATGAGCGCTCCCTTCCTTGGAATATTCTATGGTTTCGTTCTAGCCAAACAGTCCATAGCAACGCCCTGACAAAATGGAGCCAAAGACAAAGTTTTTCCTTTTTGAAGCGATGACCAGTGAGAGTATAAGCCAATAATTGAGAGATATCCTTTGGTAGAGCAACCGACCAACCAAAAAGAGAGAGAAGCTTGTTCCATAAACCAGTGACCAAATTACAAGAGACAAAGATGTGCCCGATGGATTCTTCATGTTACTTGCACAAGGTACACCAGTGAGGGGAAATATTCAGATAGGGCATTATTCTCTGTAGCTTGTCTTATGTGTTGATAGCGTGGAGGCTGGATTTCCAAAGAAAAAACTTAATCTTCTTGGGCTAGTGGTCCTTCCAAATAGTGCTGTACACAGAGGAGGATGCCAGTGTTGTAGCTGATTGGTGGAGGTCTTTAAGAAGGGAGGAGGTACTGAAATGGGTGTGAGATTCCAATCTCCAAATTACAACATCCCTATTGGTTGAGAGGTGAGATGAGGAGAGTTGTGCAAGAGAGAGGCCAGCTCCACAATCTTTGTCTCCTTGAGATTCCTTCGAAAATTTTGTCCCAAGAGCTATCACTAGGAGACCAAATATCACTACCAACACTCGATTTATTGTTGTGCAAAGCAAAAGGGAGAGGGAAGGAGTTGCAGAGGGGTTCATTAGTGAGCCAAACATCTTTCCAAAATTTCATATGGGCTAATCTAACTAAAGCAATTATGTTGGAATTGTGATTGGTAAGAAATCATAGAATCTTCGATGAGGTTGAGAGGAATGGGTGGAGGTGGTAGAGGAGTCTACTTGTATATATAGTCAACGTTATACCCCATATGTAATAAATTCAGGCTGGAAGAGTTTTCTCTCTCTTTTTTTTTGGGTGAGGTCCTAGGATTTTTACCAACTTTTATATATGTTGTTTTTTTTATCAGAAACATTGGTGTATATATATGGGAAAAAGAACAGCCTATAGGCCGGGGATGGGAAGGCCCTCTACATCAACGACAGTTTTCCGATAGCGTATAAGCATCAGAAGACTGCAATTACAAAAGAAAACCTTGTGGTTTAAGCACCAAGTTGAAGCAGTAATTTGTACACAATTACAAAAAGAATCAGAAGAACGGGAGGGGTTGTTAAAAACCCGACTATTTCTTTCTTTCCATAAGCTCCACAAAATGGCTTTGACAGCACATCCCCAAAGAACCTTGGCTAGGAGAAGCCCTGAAGGGCCTCAAGAAGCCAGTCTTCTATCGCCTTTGGCATACATCCAACAAAACTGAACTCTTTGAACAAAACGGACAACAAATCTGAGGCAAACGGGCAGTGTGGGAAGAGATGGTCCATGTTTTCAGAATCCTTGTAACAAAAACAGCACACCGAAGGAGAAAAGCACCAACTTGAGAGGTTTTTTGGACAATCTCATGTGTATTGATACTTCTTTGGGCTAGGCTCCATAAGAACACTTTGACCTTCTTTGGGTAATTGAACTTCCAAATCTGCTTGATCAAATGGACCTTCAGTTTTGGAGGGCACTCAGTAAGTTTGTGGAACAAGGATTTGGTGGAGAATGACTTCTTGTTATCGAGAGTCCACAGGATCTTGTCATCCCCACTGCCCAATTGAAAAGCACCTAGCGATTCCATCAAAGAGAGCAAACTATACATTTCAGTATCACGAAAACCCCTTCTAAAAACTCAACTTCCAATCTGATTGAGCTTCATCCCAACACTCAGCCACTGTTGCATCTTTCTTGAGGGTCAAATTGAACAGATCTGGGAAGAGAAGGTCTAAGGCAGAATCTTTCAGCCATAAATCCTTCCAAAAACGAATTCTTTGCCTATTCCCAGCCTTAAAGCGAACAAAACTTAGAAAAGAATCACCCAACTTTGCAATGTCGAACCATGGCCTTCCTAGGGCTTTCTCTTCTGGGGGGATGGCCTAGGGCTTTCTCTTTTGGGGGGAGGGTTGTCCATCCGAGCATATCCTCTCTATAGATGCTAGCAATAGAGTTGTTCCAAAATGCAGTTTTTTCGTTCGTGAATCTCCACAACCACTTATGTAGAACAGCTTCATTTCTTTGTTTAAAACTGCCAAGACCGAGACCCCCATATTACCAACTTTTATATACTTCTCACTAAATCAATAAATAATTTTGCCGTTGCAAGGAAAAAGTGGCTGAGATAAGTCATGATGAGATTAGTTATACTCATTTCTTTGCACATGGACATCTTGTCAATCGATCTTTTTCTTTAAAAAAGAAATATTTACTACTAGCTACCAGCATACGTTTATTCTGAAGTATGTATGTTTTAGTATCACATGATTAGCCTACTTAGTTGATAGGGAGGGTATTTCTTCATTTTATTTGATGATCATCATATTAAAAAATGCTTAGCTGTTTTTCTTCTCTTCTATGTCAGGGGAGGCTTAGGAAGCTATCATGGTTCCGACGGCGAAAATGGCACTATCACTGGAAAGGCCTGCCCCAAAGGGCTGTATGGTATCTTTTGTGAGGTAGTGTCATTGGGCTTTAGAAATAGGTGCCCCCTGCCCCCACCTCACCCCCAACCTTTTCATTCATTGCCATTCTGAAATTGGGGATTTGGTTCCAATGTCCTAAAATATTTTTTGAATTGGAGAATTTTCATTATTTGATGGCCACTTTAAGGGTCTTATTGAATTAGATTAGCCCTTTCTTTTATATATTTAAGTGATACAACACAAGCCTTTTTATGCTAGATGATATTATGCATTGAATCTTGAAATAGAATTTAATTTCGGTTAAATTTAAACTTGAGTAGAGTTCACTGGCTCTTGTTAGATCAAGAAATTAAATTTGTCCCCGAGAAAAACTAATTTTAAGCATATAAGAGATCATTTTAAATATTTTTCTTGGAATCTTTTCTGCTCGTAATCAACTTAATTCATGTAAAAATCATTTTGCAATTATGTTTTCTCTAATTTACTTCTGTAATATAGCTTAATTTTATCCATTCTTTGCTAATGAGACTGCAGGAGTGCCCTCTTGGAACATTTAAGAATGACACTGGATCTGATAGAGCCCTGTGTACCAAGTGCCCATCTAATGAGCTTCCTAGTCGTGGCATATATGTTACTGTTCGAGGTATGGTCTTGTTGTGATCATCATTAATGAACAATTATTTAGTTTCTGTTTAGGTTGTTCTCTTCTGGCCGCTTTGGCTTTTTGAATATATAGTGTCTGTTTCTTATAAAAAAAGAAAAGAAAAGAACAATTATTTACATTTTGGGGCCAAGGAACAAAATTCTATTATTATAAAGAAAATATGCAAGGAAATAGGACTAATAATCTCAGTACAGGATAAATAAGCTATCATAAGTTTAATCAACTATTACAACTTGGCATTCAATTTTGCACAATAAGAAAAGATTTATATTTAGATATTTAGTTATCGACACCCAAGAGAAACAGTGGAGAAAATAATAATTATTGGCTAATTTGAAAAAAAGAACAACCATTCTTTGGGAGATATCTCATGTAGTCATGTTTGATACTACCGATCTGCAAGAAGTTTGATACATTCTTCTGGCAGAGGATCATGGAATTCATTCAAGAAAGCCATTTATGTCAGTAACTTTTATTGATTACCTTTGAATATTGCCTCCTGCAATCGGGAAGTTATCTTTATCTACCAATTTTATTCTCTTGTGAGGAATTTTCTAGAAATTTTTTCACAACGCTTTATCTTTTTATTAAAAGAAAAATTTGAATTCTTCCAACAGGTGGTGTTTCTGAAAGGCCTTGTCCCTACAAGTGCATTTCCGACAGATATCACATGCCACAATGTTATACAGCTCTAGAAGAGTTGGTGTATGCTTTTGGAGGTCCTTGGTTATTTGGTCTTATTCTTATTGGACTCCTCATCCTTCTAGCCCTGGTGTTAAGTGTTGCACGTATGAAGTATGTTGGTGGGGATGAATTACCAGCCACGGTACCTGTACGACAAGGCTCTAGAATAGATTACTCCTTCCCTTTCTTGGAGTCCTTGAATGAGGTCTGCCTTCTTTCTTTTCTATTACCAGTGATCATTTTTTTTAGGTCACTGCCAACATTTGAATACCTTCCCGACGGAAGTATAAATCTTTAGTTTGTTTAAACATAATATTTTTCAGGTTCTGGAAACAAATAGGACAGAGGAATCCAAAAGTCATGTGCATAGAATGTATTTCATGGGCCCAAATACTTTCAGTGAACCATTGCACCTATCTCATTCGCCTCCTGAACAAGTAGCAGCAATTGTGTAAGCATTCTCACTTTTCTGTTGTAGGAGAATGATATTTGGGTGACATTTTCAGATTTCTGTAGAGAAGACTGGTTGTTTTTCTGCTTTATATTTCAACTTTTTTTTACTGAAATTTGTATTATTGAAGTAACCTAGTGTATGATGAACCCCCTCTGAGAACATGAGTTACTTGGCAGATATGAAGATGCATTTAATAGGTTTGTGGATGAGATTAATAATTTAGCTACTTATCAGTGGTGGGAAGGATCAATCTACAGCATTCTTTCTATTCTTTCCTATCCGCTTGCGTGGTCATGGCTACAATACTGCCAGAAAAAGAAAGTGCAATGCCTTCGTGAGTTTGTTCGATCTGAATATGATCACTCTTGCTTGCGTTCTTGCCGTTCACGTGCTCTTTATGAAGGCCTCAAGGTTTATTTTTTAATTTTTTAGTTTCTTCATTTGTTGACTTTTCTTATAGCATTATACCATCAACATCGATAAATATGAATTAGGATAATTGCTAGGAAAGCTTTATGTAATACTCTCTATGTGGTCAACTAAATGAGATCTCTCTACTCTTAAAAAGTATTTTCATTGTGGTCAACTAAATGACATGGATCGTTCAACAGCTGAATTGATAGTGTTTGCAAGGCAAATAGGATAGTGGTGCACAGACTTTACCAAGAGAGTCTTGATATGAATCAAGAAGCCTCCATAAAACTCCATCGAAGATACAATCTTGAACATGATGTCAATTTACTAAAAGAATCTTAGTGGTGTACTAAAGGAATCTACTTTGAAAGTTCAGCAAATACCTTTTTCTTCATTTACATAATCCATGCTACTAAGCCCCAAAAAACTTATGTACAATAAGGAGACCTAGACAATGTTCTTTTGTTAATTTCAATAGAATCAACAATTTGAATAACTTGTTACTTCAGGTTGCTGCTACTCCTGATTTAATGCTTGCATATGTGGATTTCTTCCTCGGTGGAGATGAAAAGAGAGTTGATCTTCCTCCTCGTATTCAACAAAGATTACCAGTCTCTGTACTTTTTGGGGGAGATGGAAGTTACATGGCTCCTTTCACCCTCCATAGCGACAATATTCTAACTTCCCTAATGAGTCAGGTTTGGCAATTTCCTAGACTTGTAGTTGTGAGAACATTAACTTCTATTAACTATCTGATGGATGAATATTGTTTTTAATGTTAAAAATGACTTCTCAGTCTATTCCGCCCACAATATGGTATCGGCTTGTGGCTGGACTTAACGCTCAACTACGCTTAGTTCGTTATGGACACCTAAAGAAGAATTTTGGCAATGTTATTGGTTGGCTAGAAACACATGCTAATCCAACTCTAAGCGTCTATGGTATGCGGGTCGATCTTGCCTGGTTTCAGCCCACAGCTTCTGGATATTGCCAATTTGGTTTATTGTTATCTGCTTTAGAGAATGATAATGTGCAGCCATATGCTGAAGGCCAGCGTAAATTATCATTACCTGAGAGACAGTCATGGTAAAATATTGAATCTAACTTCCTCGGTTTCTCACTACTTGTTAACAGTTAAATTGAAATTCGTTCCCTCAACACATGCAGTTTGCCTAGACTTATGAGTAGGAAGCCATTGGACCAGTTGAAAATCACCGAGCAGAAGATGATCCAGAAACGAATATTTGGTGGAATTATACAAACCAAGAGCCTAAAAGCTCTTAAAGAGAAGAAGGCTATATCTTACCCCCTCTCATTCATTATCTACAATACTAAACCTGTTGGCCATCAGGTGGTTATTCTACTGAAGCTTAAATTTGGTTATACCTTTGGATAACGCTATTGTAACTTCAGTCTCCATCTTTTTTTTCCCCTCAGGATCTTGTTGGTTTGGTAATCTCCATGATACTATTAGGCGATTTTAGCTTGGTCTTGCTCACTTTGTTACAGATGTATTCTATTTCGCTGCTCGATTTTTTTCTGGTTTTGTTTGTCCTTCCTCTCGGTCTGCTCTCTCCTTTTCCTGCTGGGATTAATGCTTTATTCAGCCATGGACCTAGACGCTCAGCAGGTCTTGCACACGTATATGGTCTGTGGAACATCACATCCATGATTAATGTTGTGAGTAATTCTTGACTCAATCTTATTGGCATAAAGAAGTCATGTTTGATAACCATTTTGTTTTTTAAAATTTAACTTATAAATATTACTTCCAACTATTTGTGTTTTTTTACATGTTATCTACGTTCTAATAATATTTTTGAAATTTAAGCCAATGTAGTTTTTAAGAACTTATTTTTGTTTTTAAAATTTGACTAAGAATTCAAACGTGTTTGTAAAAACGAAGAAAAACACAGCAAAAAAATTGAGAGAAAGTTTGGATAAATGCACCTATTAACCATCAACGAGGTCAAAGGTTGAATCTCCCACCCTGCATTGCTGTACTCAAAAGAAATTGAGAAAAAGTATGTAGGATTTTTAAAAACAAAAAACCAAAAACAAAACTGTTACCAAATGGGTTATCACCTCCTCACCCTTTTATAATTTGACACATCAATAAAATCGTTTCTTATCGAGAAAAAAGAAAGAAACTGTTTCCGTTTATTTCCAGATTGATAAATGATGCATTTCCAATTTTTCCTTGATTGTTACTGGAGATATCTGATATAGACCCTAATTCATTTTCGTCACTTGTCTGATGCAGATAGTTGCTTTCGGTTGCGGGTTAGTTAATTATTTATACCATTCGAGTAAAAAGAATCCCAGCTTTCATACCTGGAATTTTAGCATGTGAGTAGCCTCCAATCAATTGCCTAATGTACCTGGCTGGTATAGTCATTCGACGTTTAAACTTTTGCTTGTTATTGTTGAAACGCAGGGATGAAAGTGAATGGTGGATACTTCCTGCTGGATTAGCTCTCTGCAAAATTATCCAAGCGCGACTCGTTGATTGGCACGTCGCAAATCAGGAAATTCAGGACTTCTCATTGTATAGCAATGACCCAGATGTGTTCTGGCAGACATAAAAGAACATGCATTTATAGGTAAATGTGAGAATGATACAAACAATATGATATTGATTTTTTTAGAATTTGATTTTTTTTGTGTTGAGAGATAGTATAGGCATTGCATAGGTAAAGAAACTTATGAAGGTCCTTGTCAAAATTTGCATAGTTTTACTTTATTACCCCTTGCATATACAAAGTTGTTGAGCTAGCATGTGTCTACCAATATTCTTTCCTCTCCCCATGTGTATTTTTGTACATATATAGTTTGACCCACTTCAATGGTTGACAGATTTATCCCCAATGTATTACCATAAAACCTAATGGATCCTTCTACCTCTTGAATTAATACAAGTTTAGTGTTCTATTCCTGTCATCTTTGCTTTCATTTTCAATGCTGTATATTTGGGTTTTTGAGAGCTCTGCAACAATTGAAGCTCTAAATTGTCTTGCATAAACTGTGTTCATATCTATCTACTTCATAAACCTGTAATAAGTTTATGTTCTTCTCTTTTCTTTTTTTCATCTGTTGGTACCATCACAGTTTTGTAGTTAGTTGGGCATAGTATTGATTCAAACCCGACGAATCCAGTGTATAAGGTGGAACTTTATACCATACGTTATACATCCTGTTACGCCAAAGAAGGCTCTAATATGTGGTGTGTATTGTTTGTTATCTTCAGACTTTTTGATATGATTTTTATCTTATAATAAAATTTGGAGTGTTCATTTCCCAACACATTCTTAATCATTCTTGTGCCATTGTAGGATATAAATGTGAATACTGATAAGCATTCTTTGCAAGAGCAATTAGCACTTGTAATATTTCAATTCCAGGCCTTGTTCTTTGTAGAAAGAAACTTAAAACTTAGTTTCTGGTGTTCCATCTGTTAGAATATTGGGAGTCTGCAGGATATATATGTACACTCTATTTGAGCATGGATGTGTTAATACTGATTAAGATTATACATATTTTGAAACACCTGATATGAACTGATGAGTCGGAGTGACGGTTGGTCGGGGCGGTTCGGTTCGGTTATAACCAAAACCGGCATCCGAACCGACCTTGCAAGGTTTGATCGATGCAATTCATTTTTCTTATTAATAAGTAACATTCTGATTTCTTATGATGTGATCTTGCAATGCTCATGGGAACAAATTTGACAAAAAGTGATATCAGAATGACCTCAATGCCTCTTTGAATTAAAGGAAATTTTCTAATTCTAAAATGTTTATACGCTCTATACAACAATAACATCTACAAGGTTATTATTGTACTTTAGATGTTCTCTCTATGTTTCTTTTGAAAATTTAACCATAAAAATTGAATGGTCATTAAATAAATATTGTAGTGGCTACCCAATTAACTGCAATTTAAAACGAGATTTGACTCTACTGGCTACCCAATTAACTACAGCTGTACTAAAATATAAAAATAAAAAAGTAACGAAAGTTGAGGTCAATTTCCCCAAATAACTTTTAGTTTTTTTTTCTTGTGAACTAAAAATAACGAAAAGTAAATAAATAAAAGCAGTTGGGACTGATCTACTATTAAATTTTCATCGACTTTTCTACATTCAACATTGATATTTCTATATTATCACAAAATAAATTAAAAATGCATACAAAATATTAACAAAGTATTACTAATATAAATATAATTTTATTAATCTATTTAAAAATATGAAATATTTATTTATTAATTTGAATATTTGTTACAATCTATTTATGTTTATAATTTTTAAATTTTTTTTTTAATATAACATGGGCATGAGAAATCGAACTCACAACCTCTTGGTTGAAGATATATGCCAATTAGCACTGAACTATGCTCACTTTGACTTTTAAAATACTTTTGTCGATATTACCACCAACATTTTCATGCATTTACATTTTCATCGATATCCAATATTTAAAATCTTGACCCAATCAGAAGATTTTAAGGGTGGAAATAAATTTGGGTAGGAAGTACATGATTGGTTGGTGGGTTAAAGTTATTGTCGGGGAAAGGACACACATTATTAACATGCTAAAATTGGCGGGATTTTTTCATGCCAACACATGCTGGTTTTCTGCCTCTCCTATTTTTTCATCTCTCTTTCTTATTTTTCTCTCTCTTATAATTACTTATTCAGTTAATCATTGAAAGTTCGTTATTGTTAAACCTTCAACTAAACGGCTATTTGGCCCACGAGAAGGAACTAAGTCTTGATAGAAAAAATAATGATTTAATTATTTAAACGTGAAAGTGGATATGATATTTTTAGATGAAAATATGTGTCTTAATCCTCCGTTGACCACTTAGATTAGTGTAGATATAATTTTTCTTAAACATTATAACATTACAAATTCAAATTTTTATTTGTATGATGTTAGAATTTTATTTTATACTTATTTTATTTTGATTATTAAAATTTTAAATGTATAATTTTTCTTAGTATAATATGTAAGGGTGAGGATTGAAACTCTCAACCTTATGGTTTGATACATATACCTTAATCTGCTGACCTATGCTTTGGTGCACTATAAATCTAATTTTATTTTTAGAATTAATTTATAATTATTACACCAACCACTTTTATTTATTGGAAAATTATATTGTGCAGATGTCACTTTAATATTTACCGTTCTGGCCAAATAATCTATCTTAAAATTGACACATATATCTCACTATATGGATAATTTGTCAGAAAATAAACTTATTATATTTTGTAAGTTTCTTTGCGTTTTTGCAAACGGAAATTGGAAAATACCTTGACTCCGATTCTCTCATCTCCTCATCGAGCGGAGTTGGGGAGTAATCAATGGAATCTCCATTGCTGGGCAGCCATGGATCGGAGGACAAGTGGCGTTGCAGGAGAGCGATTTTTGTTCCGCTCGGATTACTGGCTACCGTGGGTAGTTTTTCTTATCTTCCTCATCCATTTACTTTGTCTTGTTATATAATTTCTTTTAACCTTCGGGTTTCTTTCGATTCCAGGATCAAAGATTCTTCATCTCGGTATAATTGTTCTAACAAGCTAACGATTCCGGCTTTTTGTTAAGGGTATTTCGGAGTTACTTTTGTTTTACGATAATTCTCACTTTGTTTTAGTTATTCGAAGTTGAGTGGTGCCATGCTTTTTGATTTCGAGACTTGTTCATTGACGTAGATTTTTACCGGAAGTCGAGCTTATCTACAACCCGCCTCTTTTACTTTGAGATTGAGTTCGATCTTATTGGCTTAAAATCTGCAAGTTTGTCTATGGATTTTTGATCAAGTAGTTGGTAAATGTTGCAACGAAGTGTTATGAATATCTTGATTCTTTGCTGTTAATTGGTAGGGCACAAGCACAATGGATTAAGGGTTATAGGATTGTAAAGTGGTAGGTGGCTTCCCTTTCCCTTTAATTGCTTTTCCTGTCACGTTGAAACCCAAACGTTCTTGTTTGAACCGAAGAGAAATGGCAGTGGCACGACACTCTTAGTATATACTATATATACGGATGGATTTTTTTGGTTGTATGTATATGTAAAGTAACTGATGGAGTCCAATCCTTAAGCTTGGTGAATGGTTTTCATTTTGTAGTTGTTGGCCATATACTTGGAGGTTCCATAAATTGCTCAGTATTTCGTGAAGAAAACAAGCACTTTGATGGAATACATCTCGAAAATCCCGAAATTATTCAGTCAGAGGAAGGAGTTGTTGCTGCTGATGATGGCCGCTGCTCTGAAATCGGGGCATCGATTCTTAGGCAGGGAGGGCATGCCGTTGATGCTGCTGTAGCAACTGCATTGTGCCTTGGTGTTGTGTGTTCGCTGTCGAGTGGGATAGGAGGCGGAGGTTTCATGCTTGTACGATCCTCGCCAACTTGGCAGACGATAGCTTTTGATTTTCGGGAAACTGCACCCTTGGCTGCTTCTCAGGTTCAAAATCTCTCTCTTTTGGTAAAATAAATGGATTTCTTTTGGCCTGCAACCCATTTGGTTCAAGCAGGCAAAAGTAGTGTATAAAAGATGAATGTGGAGGGGTGAGACCAACGGAGAAAAGAGAGTGAAAATTTTAAGCTCCTTCTCTTCTTCAAAACTTGTAAGATGTACCTCTTTGGCAATGGGCAGGGTATGTATGAAATCAATGTGACAGCCAAAAGATTTGGGCCCTTATCAATTGGAGTCCCTGGAGAGATAGCTGGCCTCCATGAAGCTTGGTTGAGATATGGCCGTTTGCCTTGGAGGTCCTTAATTGAACCTGCTATAAAGCTTGCAAAAGATGGATTTGCGATTTCTCATTTTCTAGGGGAGGGCTTAGTTTCCTGTGCCAACATAATCCTGAATGATCCTGGCTTGAGACAAGTTTACGCACCAAATGGTGACCTGTTACAGGTAGGCGACACTTGCTACAACATTGAACTAGGCAAGAGTTTAGAGGCAGTGGCAGATCAGGGGCCAGAAGCGTTCTATAATGGAATCATTGGAGAGAAGTTGGTGAAGGATGTGAGAGCAATCGGTGGCATTTTGTCCATGGAGGATTTGAGGAACTACACAGTGGACATAACTGAAGCAATCACTACAGAGGCAATAGGCTACACAGTACATGGCATGCCACCTCCTTCAAGTGGAACACTTGGATTTGCTATGGTCCTGTCCTCTCTCTATTTCCTAGGGGAACTTTTGTTTTTGGATTAGAATTCCTTTTTCTAACAGTAATAATGATTTGAGAATCTATTCTGAATGTGAAACAGGTAATGAATATCTTCAAAAGCTATAATGATCCTGCTGCTACTAAAGGAAGTCTTGGCCTACATCGCCTAATTGAAGCATTGAAGCACATGTTTGCTGAACGAATGAACTTGGGCGATCCTCGTTTTTCAAACATTAACGATTCTGTCTCCTACATGCTTAACCCGTCATTTGCAAAGAAAATTCAGGAAAAAATAGTCGACAACACTACTTTCCCTCCAGATTACTATTTGTACAGGTATCTGCAGAAGGCAAGACATAGCTGGCTTGGAAGTTCTACTGGTTCTACGAACTCAAATTAATGAGACAACTTCTTTTCTTTTTTCCCCCACAATTATCAGGTGGAGTCAGCTAAGAGATCATGGAACCAGTCATTTTTGCATTGTAGATGCAGAGAGAAATGCTGTATCGTTGACAACAACTGTAAATGAGCACTTTGGGGCTGGCATTCTCTCACCTTCTACTGGAATCGTTCTCAATAATGAGATGGGGGACTTCTCTATAGCCACTGATGTATCTCCAGATAAACTCCCTCCAGCTCCAGCCAATTTTATCCAGCCAAACAAGAGGCCCCTCTCTTCCATGACTCCTCTTATCGTCACAAAGGTATGCTTTTCGTTCACTAATTTGTGGTTTTGAATATAAATTTAATTTACTAAGTTCACGTATCAATTGAGGAGAAAATGACATTGCAGGGGTAAATGCACGACTTTGGTATATTTATTCGTTTATATATGTTCCTAACATTCTGGGCTTGCATCAAAATCTGCTTTCCTTTCGATCTTCAATAATCACCAATAGAAATGTTGTTGGAACCTTCATAGGATGACCAGTTGATTGCGGTTATTGGAGGTAGTGGTGGTATGAAGATAATTCCGGCAGTAATTCAGGTTTTTCTTAATTATTTCTCCCTCGGATTGCAACCTTTAGCAGCAGTTCAAAGTTCGAGGGTGTATCATCAGGTCCGTTACTTGTTTCCACACACAATTTTTGTCACAGACAGTGTTCACATTGTAACTTAGCCTTGTTTTCTCTCTGCAGTTAATCCCAAATGTGGTTAGATATGAAAATTTGACATTCATGGATGGGGATCACGTCGAACTTACAGAGGAAAAGAAGCAATTTTTGGAAGAGAGGGGTCATGAAGTGGTAGTTAGTAATATAGCAGGAGCCATGGTTCAGCTCATAGTTCAAAACTTCAAAGACACCATTGATGCAGGTCGAAAGGGAGGAAAGATACCCAATAACCAAACCCTTTTTGGTCTCCTTACCGCGGTCAGCGATCCGAGAAAGAACGGGTTTCCCGCGGCAGTTTAGTTTACTGGCTTCTGTTTTGAAGAACAATGGGAAGAGAAGCGAAAGCAAATGCTTTGGCTCTGACATCAGTTTGTGATCGACTCCCATCTGTCTCTGTAATATAATGTTGTCTATTCTTGTACATGTACCGATTTATAGACCATGTAAAATGTTTATAGTTCGCACAAGAATAGAATAATTGGGCTGTTCTTAAATTACACATAGCCATCTCTCTGTCTTTGGTTGAATGATCAGTTTGAATATTTTCTACATGGCAGCTCACTGTTTGAAGAGAAAGGTGCATCAATTTTAGAGTCACTTCCTTTCACTTGGGAGAAACAGAAGAAAAATGAGTTTTCTTTGAGAATCTCTTTCCCCAATATCATTCAATATTGCGATTTCTAGTCATTCATGTAGTATGAAAAGTAAATGATTGGTTCTTACTTTTGAGCTTCTAAAGAAATTGAAGAATCTGTACAAGTGGTACAAATCTTACTAGTTTGGACATAGTATGTTTGAAAGTGATTTTAATATAGCGAAAAATACTATTGTTATCGCAGAAATCACTCATATTTTAAAACAATAATAGGTGATAGGTGATAGGTGCGTTTTCTTTGTTGGGATATTAATATCCAAAATTTTCAATAAAATCTCATCCAAGTAAAAATATTAGTTAAGTTTTGAAAAAATTTATAAAACAAAAGTGAATATTATCTTAATAACAATATGAAGCAGTTTATGAAAGTTTTAACATAATTTAAAAGCTAATTCGCTAGTTTAGTGGACATGGAAATTTAGAGAAATGAAAATGTAAAAAATATTTGTTTCGAGATTAAAAATTTTCTTTTGCTTTTTTGTCAATAACTAGTGTTAAATAGAATTTATATTAGAAAAATATTAAGAGAAGGAAATCCAAAAAGATTAATTTTTGTTAATACAATGAGTGTCAAATTTTCAATGGTAATTTTAGTTAAGTATTTTCTTTTATGAGTAACTAAAATATTTTGTACAGACACGTGGTAGAATTCGATCATCACACGTGTCTACATCCCGTATCGTACAGTAGACCTTTCCTGGTCTGCGTGAATTCCAAAACTTTGGGCATAAAGGCCGATTGACGCTCACGGCCCAAGCGCTGCGAAGAGATATTTCTCGATCATCATGTACAGAGTTGCAACTTCACGAATCAGGTCTCTGAAGGTTAGTAAACTTGATCCGCGCTCGAAAACGCCTCGTTGACCTCTTTGATTTTGCACGCAAGCGAACGGACTAGTATATGATTCTTTTTCCCCGATGATTTGGTTTTTACATGTCAATTTCTTTAGTTATGGATCCGAATTCGTTTTTCTGGAAGTTTGTCTGTTTTCTCGAACTCAACGTTGTAATTCACAGTTTGCTTCGTTGAATTTCAACTGGAAAGACACCGGATTGGAACGAGAGAGAGTGTTTATATACTCTATGGAGACAACGATAGCGTCGAAGCCATATGTTCAGCACATTGAGCTGCTAGGTTATTAATTTAATTGTTGTGACTTTTTATAGCTTGAGTGTCAATAAGTTAGCGGCTATTTGAAATTATTTAGTTTTTGATGGCTTATTCTTTATTGCCAGTCGGTTAATAATAGTACAAAAAACGCTCATCTTTATCATTGATTAAATCAGTGGAAACCGCACTGTGCATGGTGTAAACGCTTTGCGGAGACGCGTTTGTATATCTAGTTTTTGAGTCTAACATGATATCAAGGGATCTAATTTTATTCTCCAAGCAGTTTAAATCTCTCAAATATCACTTCTTACTCACTTTATATTAACTGTCTACATTAGACCTCAGGAATCAAATGCTTTGGTGGATAATGATGGTAATTTTGCTTTCAAACCATTACTTCAGGTTCAGGGGCACGCACACAATGGACTATACAGATTTGCAAGTTCAAGTGCCGTTGCCTCAAAGCACTCATCTTCTGGGGGCCTCTTTGGCTGGTTGTTTGGAGGCAATTCTACATTGCCTCCATTAGAATTTCCTCTGTCGGATGTGAACCTTCCGCCTCCATTGCCAGATTATGTCGAACCTGGTAAGACCAAGATCACAACTCTGCCAAATGGTGTAAAAGTAGCATCTGAAACATCATCGGTAAGACTGGAAGCCACGTGTATGTAGATATGTGGCTCTCTGTATTTGGCTTGCTCGTGTTCCTCTTACAAAGGGAATTGAACTTGTATTTGTTCAATGCAGAACCCTGCAGCATCAATAGGTCTATATGTTGATTGTGGTTCAATTTATGAGACTCCAGAAACTTTTGGTTCTACACATCTGCTGGAGCGTATGGCCTTTAAAAGCACAAGAAATCGTAGTCACTTACGTGTTGTGCGGGAGGTGGAGGCAATCGGTGGCAATGTGCTGGCCTCAGCTGCTAGAGAGCAGATGGGCTACACCTTCAATGCTTTGAAGTCATATGTCCCTGAAATGGTGGAGCTGCTTATTGACTGTGTTAGGAATCCTGTTTTTCTTGACTGGGAGGTCAATGAGCAGGTCTCTTGGGATTTTTTGCATTATGATTATTATTAATACCTAGTCCACGAATTTCCAAATTATTGAGTGATTGAAGTTTGTGTTATACAGCTTTCACGGGTAAAAGATGAGATTGTTGAAGCTTCCAACAACCCGCATGGGTTTCTTTTGGAAGCTGTTCATGCTGCTGGTTATTCTGGTGCCTTGGCAAATTCTCTTTTAGCCTCCGAGTCTGCTATAAATAGTTTGGGTGGTCCAATTTTGGAGAAATTTGTTTCTGTAAGTTGAATGGGAGTTTATTATATCATATTTTCTCTTATTAATAATTATTCAATGATGTTATTTATTTATTGGTCACGCTTCTGTCTTCAGGAAAACTATTCTGCATCTCGCATAGTACTTGCAGCATCTGGTGTTGAACATGAGGAACTATTATCCATCGCCGAACCACTTCTATCTGACCTTCCAAGTGTTCCTCGTGAGGAGCCAAAATCAGTGTACAATGGGGGTGATTATCGTCATCAAGGTGATTCTGGGGTGCGTATCTTCAATACTGTATACTCTAGTATCCAGTCTTTATACCGAGGTGTTTGTTAAATGTTCTCTCCCTTTCAGGATGGGAGGACACATTTTGCTCTTGCATTTGAACTCCCGGGTGGCTGGCGTAAGGAGAAGGATGCTATGGCCTTAACTGTTCTTCAGGTCTTTACAATGAATATTCTATTGTGGTTAAGTGATCTTTATGACACTTCTGGTCTAGATCATGCACCCATTTGTTGCTTAATCCATTTTTAACTTTATTAAATCTCATATCTCTTAGATGCTAATGGGAGGTGGAGGGTCCTTCTCAGCTGGTGGACCTGGAAAGGGGATGTACTCTCGGCTGTGTAAGTCCTAAATTTCGACTATGATGGCCATTGTTTTTAGATAAACGTAAACCTTTTTCTGCATTTAGATTGCTTAATTTACCCATGTCGTGTGTTTTTTAGTTTTAACTTCTAGGTATTTGTTGATGTGGTGAGTAGATCTTCAGGTCTTAAATGAGTACCCACAGGTCCAGTCAATTTCAGCATTCAGCAGTATTTACAACAACACTGGCATATTTGGCATCCAAGCAACTACTGTAATGAACTACTTCAGATATTTTGTTGTTGTTATGGACCACAAATATTTAACTTGGCATAATGCAAAACCTCTATGTTGTTCTTGATGATAGATTTCTCACTTCTCCCTTTACATACATATATTTTTTGGTTAGGGTTCTAATTTCGTGCCAAAAGCCTTTGATATTGCAGCTAGTGAACTTTTAGCCATTGCAATGCCTGGAAAAGGTAATTTATAATTATTTTTCTTCTCTACATTTCTGGAACAACCATTATATCTAATTTGATTGCTGATAGCAGTTCCTTGTGTACAGTTGAACAGGTTCAGCTAGATCGTGCCAAACAGTCAACAAAGTCAGCTATGCTAATGAATTTGGAATCCAGAGTACGTATGATTATCTTTTTCTTCCTGTTGGCTTACCATACTGTGTCTTAGGTTGATGAAATAAAAAATATTATAGCATTTGAAAATGTTGATCTTTGAGGATGCGTTCACTATTGTGGAGCTGTATTTTGTGTAGGTGGTTGCTTCAGAGGATATAGGCCGACAAGTTTTGACATATGGTGAACGGTATGGTCTAAATTACTTATTGTACTCTGAATCTGACGCATCAAGACCCATTCATTTCTAAATTGTTTCCTTCTGTATTAGGAGGGTGAATCCATTTTAAAGATTTAAGATTTATCAGGATGTGGTTTGTTGTTACTCATTTAAGTGCATTCTGTTCCATGGTCGTATGTCCGCAGTATCTAGGCTGATTAAAGGCAATACAGAATCTGGTCATAGTTAAAGAGTTTTTACTTCTTTAGAGCTATTAAAAGTTGCAAGTATAAAAATGGTTTAGCATGTGAAGTGATTACCTTTCAATTGCGAGGTGAGCTTTGTAATTACAATGGTGATCTGACTTCTAGGCCGTGCTCATTTTAATGTACGCCATTATATAGGAAACCTGTGGAATATTTCTTGAAAGCTGTGGACGAATTAACTCTGAAGGATATTGCTTCAACTGCACAAAGACTTCTCTCTTCTCCATTGACAATGGCTTCATATGGCGATGGTACTTATCTCATGCTCAATGAGAACCTCATGATATCTGTTTATCTTCATTCCTACAGAAAAAAGATCTGGTTAATTAGATGACTTTATGTAATTATTTCTTTATATATTGTTCTGCAGTTATTCATGTTCCAAGCTATGATTCTGTCAGCAGCAAGTTCAAGTCAAAGTGACAAATCGCATTTGTTGATTCAAACTATAGTCTTGCACGGAACATAAAAATTGCTATCTTGAGCCTTGCATGGTCACCCTGTCTTTTGAAAATAAGAAAAAGCATTAAGGTCCAGTTTAACTCAATAATTGGTAAATTTGAGCCAGCACCTTTATGTCATTACCCGATCTCTATTGATGGTATGTTTTATTCCTTCTATCTAATAGAGATGTATTTTTAGTTAACAGTCCCATTTTGAAGAAAGTCCATGTTCTGAAAGCAATTTCAGGATGTTTGTATTTTGAAGAAATATTCTTACGGAGCATTGTAATCTGCCTTGTGAGCAACAATCTGAGTTGGTTTTTTACCTTGTTAATAAAGTTCTCTGTTTGAAACACATGCGTGAGATTTTGTGCATTTTTAAGTTACATCAGTTCTTTTTAAAGTATAGTAAGAGTTATAGCTGAGCTGGGTACCTACTTTGTTAGTTTGAACGGTCAATTTTAGATATGCTTTTTTAGACACAATTAACTTTAGAGAAATTGCAACTTTGTGGCAGAAGATTTGAGTTTAGTGCACAGTTTATTCGTTATTCAGAGCTTTTCTTCTTTTCCTTTCTTTTCTTTTCTTTTTTTCATTTTCAGTTACTCAGATCTCTACTAAAGGATTGGTTGGATACATGCGAGGTATTATTCTCCTAAAGGTACTGTACGAGTTGCTTGAAAAAGTGTATATTTCTTTCTTGAAAGATGCTCCAATAACTTCAAGATGGATATAATAAATTCATGCATAATCGAAAACTTCTAGCTTCATATTCCTTGATTCATTTTCTGCATGCACAGATATCAGTATCAAAACTAATGATTTGGAATCTTTGCCTAAAATATATCTTTTGATGGCCTTCATTTTGATCTTAGTTTCTAGATCTGTCCTTTTGCATTTTTTTATTTTTTTTAATTTTACATGTGAACGTATAATGTATATACGCATGTGTATAAGTATGTTTTGTTATAATTATTAGATTCATAACACAGGAAGAAGGAAATATTTAAGGAAGTATATATGCCTATTGCCTGGTGCGATAAAGCCAATGTTATGTGGGTCCACTGCTCTTGATTTGTCAATGTCAACCAGAAAAGGATAATGTGACAAGCCATATGTAAATAGGGTATTATCCACTTAGGTCTTTACCGAGAATATATACTACTGCTCATTTCTGGTAATTTATGTTTAAAGATAGTTCTTGGTTTCGATTCATTTATATTTAGTTTTAAGTTAGATATTATTCTGGTCCCCCACATATTTTGGTCGGTCATTACACTTATACCATTTTGGTTTATGATAGTAATGATCCTAACCAAAAGCTTATATATGATATGATATCGTGTGGAAGTTGTGTGCCATGTTGATATGTACAAGGTTGAAGCGACACCATGTTAGTTTTAAATGTGACGTATGTCACTTGAGTTCTAGAATGCTTACGTTGGTGTTTAAATTGATGTCTACAGAAAAATATAGGAGCTAAAATGCCAACAAAAGGTAGTCTATTGATGTCTACAAAAAAATATAGGAGCTAAAATGCCAACAAAAGGAAGTCATATAGACTACGGCGAAAGAAACAAAAAGTGGAATTAGAGTTATTGTTACCCAAGTTAGCTAGGAGTAGGGGCTTTAGAGCCTTTTCCCGACCATAGGTTGTTATGCTTAGTTGTAGCGCCCAAGTGCGTTAGCTTTACATTTGTCTTCTTTTTGACTCATTTCTTTGATAAAAACATTTTGGTCTTGTTGATTTATTTTCCGTTAATAAAATATATTATTAGTTGAGTAGCTTCTTATGACATGAGATAGCCACCCTATTATATTTATATTCCTTTCTTTTAAGATTAATATATATATATATGACAAATCGAACTTCACGAAAGAGAGTTTTTTCTTCACATAAAGAAATTGAGTTCATTTTTAGTTGACAGAGAAGGCTTGGGATGAATGAAACAAGCGTTTTAGATGAGATATATGAAGAAATCAACAGATATGGATGGAAAGAAAAGAGCAATTATCTTGGTACCAACATGTTAAAACAATTAAGGATCGTATTCAAATTGCTCTAACTAACATTGTTATGGTGTTTAACAAGTTGTATGTTGCATGAAAATTAAACCTCAAACGATTGGTGAATATAAAGTTTCCTTTGTTTTATGCCAACATAATGTACATATCTCGAGAAATGTGAGTTTGTTCTTATATATATATAAATGGAGAAATCTCGTTCCCACGTGGAAAAAGAAAAAGATCTACCAATAAGGCCAAAAATAAAATTCTGTTAACTTGAGTCTTTCAAATGCAAATACATGGTAGTGTCGTTTCAAGCTAATGACATATATTTTGATGGATCACTGATTTATTCTCCTCTTTTTGTAAGAGCTTGACGCTGGGCTAATTTGTCGTAATTAAGAACTCTCATTTTCCTTTTATCTCCCTTTATATCTCTATAGCCACCTAAAATGATTCTTTCTACACCATGAAGAAAAATGAATGAATTCACCTAGCATTCAAGTTTTCTTAACCCTGCTAATCAAATCAAGTACAGATCTCGACCACACCCATTGTTTCGAGTAGGCGAAAACGAGAATGCTCACACAAGTCTTCGTAGTTTGACCAAATTAAACTACAAGAAAATGGAGTAGTCCCTGAGAAGAAATATATAAAGAAAATGAAAGAAAGAAAAGGGATGCGAGACAAAATGAGGAAGGCATGGGGAGGGGAACGCATCATTTAAGAGAGAGGGGTTTGATGATCATGATTTGGTTGTTGACTGATAATCAGAGCCCAAAGGGGCAAAGGAAAGAGTATATGTTATAAACGTGAAGACTAACACAATGATCTGATGAAATTGCTTTTGTGGGCCACAAGATTTCCCCAATCTTGGACCACGTCATATCCTGTGGGCTCCACCCCCTTTGCCTGTCCACAGTTTTCACTCAAACCCTAATTAATATAATCCTCATTTTTGAAATTTCGGATTAATTATGTTGATATGATTATTAAATGTGTAATTAAAAGGGGTGGTGTGGTGGTGGTCCATCGCTCATTGTTGCCTTGCATATCAAGCAACCTCCTTCTATATTTCTCTCTCTCTCTGCAACATTCATGGCTAAAAAGCATTATGAGCAGCACCACACAGCTGAGTACCCATGTGAGTTTCCTCTCTCTCTCTCTCTCTCTCTCTCTAGGGTTTCCACATGAAGAAATATAGGCTTGAAAAGTGAAACAGTCATGCAAAATGTTAAAAAAGAAAAAAAAAAGAAAAGAAAAGGAAAAAAAAAGGTGGGGTGTAGTAATATTTTCATAATTTTTCCTCAGAATAATCTGAGTTTGTACTCAAAGCTAGGTTTTGCCACGTATAGGTTTATCACTTGAAGTTGGTAGCGGTTTGTTTCCATCTTCATCTCCCAAATCTATCTATCCTATATGTTCGTTTGTGCTCACCAATTTCTGAGAAGAGAGAAATATAGAAAATGAAATATTTTTATTATTTTTTAAAAAACTAAAAACAGTCAAATATTTAATAGTTGTTACGAAGATAGATGCCCAACCACTAGGCATCTAACTGTTGTTCTATTTAGTGAGTTGAGATAAATTCAAAGAAGAAAACTCTAATTTCCAACTCTAATTTAAAAATTTTTACAAGAGAAATTAGAAACTTCTCGGTCTATTTCTTCCTCTAAACTATTTAATAACACATTAGCTACCATATTAGGTAAGTTTATCATAAAATCAACAACAAAAATGTAAAAGAACATAAGAATCACAAAATCAACAACAAAAATGTAAAAGGACATAAGAATCAAATCTAAAACTTTATAAACCACGAAGACTAAATTGAAAAAAATGAGTGAAAATGGAGACGTGGGTGTGGGCTAACAAAAGGAAAAGAAACCAATAACGGTGAGAATGATAGTATTTATTTATATAAAAATAACACGGAAATGAGAAATCGAACTTACAACTTTTTAATTAGAAATATATGTTAATTATCATCGAACTATACTCATTTTGGTCGGGAGTGATAGTGGTGTAGTAATTGGGCCTGGAGTGAGAGTAGAGATAGAGGTAGAGGTAGGTGTGAGAATTAGGGCGTTTTCCGTTTTGGCTTTTTGTAGTGAGTCAAGGTTCAAAACAAGAGAAAAATCAAGTTTGGTTTTTGGTTGCTGTATGTCTCTTTGGTGGTTCCCTTTTTCCCACAAACCGCCTACATAATATCATTTCTTTCTTCTTCCCTCTCCCTCAAATAAAATAAAATTACCCCAAAACCCTTAAAGCTCAGGTTTTGAACCCTCACCCCTTTTCCTTTTCCCCTCTCTCTCTCTCTTCCTTCAGTTAAAGTTGAGAGCAAATTCTGGTTTTTTTCTTTTCTTTTCGTTTCTCTCTTCTTCTTCTTCTTCTTCCTCTCTTCTCTCTCTCTCTCTCTCTCTCTCTCGTGTGAGTTTTTGCTTCAATTTCAACACCTCTTTTTCTTTTTCTTGAAAAATATTTAATGACACGCAAGTTTTGTTAATTTGTTGTAGATTAATTTTGAGGCCTTCTTCTTCTTCTTCAATTAATTAATTGATCAGGCGTGGATATGAAAAGTCGGCTGCTACTGCTCCTCCAAAACGACGTCGTGGAGATCTTAATCACAGCAAATTAGCTAGAGGAGGAGGACGTTTGGGTGAGCATGAGTATGAAGAGCAATCTAGGGGGGTCCACCGCCTCCGTCACCAGCTCCGATCTCATAGATGCCAAGCTTGAGGAGCATCGCAAGTGCGGATCCAAGCAGTGCCCGGGTTGCGGCCACAAGCTCGAAGCCAAGCCGGTAACTAATACAGAATCTCCTGCTCTGAGATATACGATTTTAATTTTTTAATTTTATTATTATTATTATTGTTATTATGTGTATTGTAGGATTGGTTAGGTCTACCAGCAGGAGTGAAATTTGACCCAACAGACCAAGAACTGATAGAACATTTGGAAGCAAAAGTGGAAGGGAAAGAGGATGAGAAGAATAAGTCTCACCCTCTGATTGATGAGTTCATTCCTACAATTCAAGGAGAAGATGGGATTTGTTATACCCATCCTGAAAAGCTTCCAGGTTCTCAGTTTAGCTTTCTTTATAATTATTAATTCATCAAAAATTTGAATTTCTCTTCTCAAATTTCAAAAAACAATTGCCTCTAATATTGCTTACCTTATACATATATTTTTTTTTATTTGTTCTTCCTTTCAAGTTGGATATGACTTTAGGAGAAACCCCATTTTTGCATTAATATGGTTGCACCTAAGCCAACCAACTTGGAATTTTGCTAAATCTTTGATTCTAAAAAAAAAAATTTATATTCTCGACTATACTTACTTCTATTCCTTTAAGGAAGTTTCAATTTTCACTCCTACATTTATTAAATTGAAAAAAAAATGATTTGCCATTTTGACTTGGTTTTAAGTTCAAATATCTCTTTTTTTTTTTGTATTTATGAAACAATTATTCAATGTGGCTGTATCCTGAAAGTGTTTGATTTAGGCTGTTTTAAAATCTATCCAATCTAAATAATCATTTGTTTGAAAAACAAATTTTAAATTCTCTCGTGTATCTAATAGTGGTACATAGAATCTGTTCGAGTCTCTCAAATGAGATCTCAAATGAGATTTTTCGTATTTGTGACGTAATATTAAAAAAAAGAAAAAAAAGGGGGAATTTTGAAATAATCTGGTGGTTGTTTTTGTTATGGGTGGCAGGAGTTACAAGAGATGGGTTGAGCAGACATTTCTTCCATAGGCCATCCAAAGCTTACACCACAGGGACAAGAAAGCGAAGGAAAATTCAAACCGAATGCGACTTCGGAGGCGGCGGCGAAACGCGGTGGCACAAGACGGGGAAAACCCGGCCGGTGATGGTGAACGGCCGCCAAAAGGGCTGCAAAAAAATCTTGGTTCTTTATACCAACTTTGGAAAAAACCGAAAACCCGAAAAAACCAACTGGGTGATGCACCAATACCATTTGGGGCAGCACGAGGAGGAGAAAGAAGGCGAGCTCGTGGTTTCCAAGATTTTTTACCAGACTCAGCCACGTCAGTGCAACTGGTCGTCGGAGAAGGCCGCCGGCGCCGGCGCCGGCGAAGCCACCACCACCGACATTAATGTTGTTCTTAGTAGTAGAAGGGAGAGTGGGAGTGGGAGTTGTTCGTCTTCTCGGGAGATGCCAACCCACAGAGACGAGATGTCCCCCGTGGCCGGCGGCGGCGGCGGAGGAGGGCTTTGTCCTCCGCCGCATATTTCTAATTACGGCGGATTGGAGCATATTCATCAATTCAAAGCGGATCATTTTAGCTTTGCTCCGTTTAGAAGAAGCTTCGACGAGGTTCGTATTTTAATTCCATGCACGTTCTATACCTTATTCCATTTTTTAACTTCTTTTTTGTTTCCAATGAAACAAACATTTTTATTTATTTATTTTTGTCACTAATGTGTTTTTTTTTGTTAATTTAATTGATAAGCTTATTGTTTTTTTTTTCAAAACAATCTGAAAGGGAACAAAATTTTTTATTTTTTTATTTTTTTGAGTTCAAACGAGGGTAAATATGAGAATTTCAAGTAATTAACATTTTAATTCATTGACTTATGCGTAGGTATTGAGTATATTTAAGAGAACAAAAGTTTTGCCAAGAGTTAATTTCTTAACCTCCATATTTTTTAATTAAAATTTTTATAGTTTAAACAAAAGGGTGAGAATAATGATGGTAAAGATTATTTGTGTTTTAATAAGTCGATTGACCCGAAAGAATTAAATATTTCATGAGAAAGAAAAATGAAATATATAAGGAAAGAGTTATTTAGGAATTAGAAAATGAGGATGATCCCATAATTAGGACAAAATAAATGTATGGTTGGAATATGGCCAATTAGAAACAAATTAAGATCTTTATGATTTAATAATAATTTAAAGAGTAAGAAATCAAATTTGGAAAGTTTTTCATGTAAGGTTTTCTGATACCCCATTTTGCTTGCATTTGCAGCATAATTTCTTGGCCCTTATTTGAGTTATTAGGAACATTATAATTGTCATCTAACTAAATATGACTTGCTTACCCACCAAATAGTAACGTTAAATTGACAAAACAATAGCATTAGAAAACAACATAAACAACAAAGAAAATAATAATTAAAAAAAAGCTTGCAAATTAATTAAATAATTGGTTGTTTTTTTAGTTTAACGAATTATGAGATGGAGATTTCAATAATTTTTGGTCATGATATACGCATTAACTAATTGAGCTATGCATAGGTTGGGATTGGAGAGGCTTCAACTGCAAGAGCAACTACTCCGAACGAAGAGATTGGAGATCATCACCACCACCACCGCCACTTGCAACGGCAGCACCAACACCATCCGATGGCGACCACTGCCTTTCAAGTCACCCGTCCTTCGAATCCAATCTCCACAATCATCTGTCCGCCTCCGCTCCACCACTCCTCGATCATTCTCGACCACGACTCGTACCGCGTCTCTCCATTAATGCTGCAAAATGAAAGCTTTCAGGTACGTATATGGTGTTAATTTAGCTGAAAACTTACAAAGATATGTCACCGTACAACCCTTTTCACTTTCGAATATTATAAGCTTTAAGGAAAGAGAGAAGAGGAAAAAAAGTGAGAGAAGATTATGGTTTTTTCTTTACAGCAACATCAACAGCAGCAAGAACAACAGCAGCAACATCATCATAAGATTGGAGGGAGGTCTGCTTCTGGTTTGGAAGAACTCATTATGGGCTGCACTTCATCTAATATCAAAGAAGTAAGTTTCTAAATTCAAACTTCAATTCTAAAATTGCCTAATAATACCCGATTGGTTAAGGTTTTAGTAACTTGGAATCTCACTCGAACTCGAAAAAGGAAAAGAAAAAATTAAATGAGGAATGTAAAAGATACCTTAATTATATTAAAAAATAGAGGGAAGGAATATTTATGTAAAAGGAAGCTGAGGAGAAACAAAATAAAATAGAATAAAAGAAAGAGGGAAAGAAACCAAATTCTTTATTGGTATTATATTTTGAATTAAAGGGTATGGAAACAGCCATCCTTTTTCTCTTTTATCTCTTCTTTTATTATAGTTTTCTTCTTAGAATCTAAGTTTTAGTGTTTTATTTTATGATATAGAAAAAGCAAAACTCAAACTCCAGACAAGAGAATATATTCTGCTTCATTTAATTTGGAATGGAACAGCTCCCTCAAAACCATTAAAAAAAGAAAGTTGAAAATTTGAAATACAAATCTCAACTTCCTTTTGCTAGCCATAGTGGGTGTCCTTTTTGTTTTCATTTCTTTAATGGCAGAAGTTTTGCTTAATATCATAAGTTAATTAAACATTCCCATTTTTGGGGTTTTGGTGGATCTCCAACTTTGTCATTTTTTAAAATTAAGAATGTCTCTGATTTTGTAGGATATATGAATTGTGTTTTAGAGTTTATAATAATATTGGAGATTTCTTTTACTTTATTAATTTTGTAGCCTAAGCAATAGCTTTTAAGTCGAGGGATATTTTAATATTGAATTTGTATCAACTTTCGTACGTCTTTCCCTTTCGGTTTTTAGGCATTGAATAGAAGTAGAGGTATCTTAGCCAATGAATTAAGTCTACATTAGCACACTCTCGTGACGAAGAATATGATTTATATAGAGATAGAATTATTATTTCCTGGGCAGAAATGGAATTTAATTTGGAAATTATAAGAGTACATGAAACCCTAATTTTAATATATTGGTATTGTGTATTTGCAGGAGTCAAGCATGGGAAATAACCCTCAAGAAGCAGCAGAATGGATGAAGTACTCCCCTTTCTGGCCTGACCCTGACAACCCAAATCATCATTGATAGAAGCAAAAAAAGGAACCATTTAAAAAAAAAAAGAAAAAAAAATCTTGA
>NW_019104606.1:523414-577625 GCF_001995035.1 Momordica charantia
CCATATCCTCAAACTGACAAGTGGTCAACAGCCATTAGTCCCCATTTCAAAGTCTCACACTTTCAAGTTTGAAATCATGAAACCTCTCCCAAAGAAAAGGATTCACAAAAGTTAGGAACAAAGGAAGATGAAAGTTCTCACTATAAAACCGAAGAAACAGAAGTAATGCTGAAGTAAACCTCCATTTTTAACCATCCAGAACCTTTCTCTTCTCTTCAATGCTGAAACCAATAAATTGAAAATGAAAATGGAGTGTTGGGTTTTTTTGGGTTTTCTTCTAATTGGTGTAGTTCCCGCCGGAGCCGTCGTGGGTGTCGGCGGAGGAGTTGGTTTCGGCTTTGGGGTCGGCGGCGGAGGGGGAGACAATCCGAATCCGGTGCCGTTAGGGCCTCCATCTCAGGAACAAAACAGAGCATACTCTGTTCTTCAGGCATGGAAATCAGCAATTTCCGACGACCCCACCGGCGTTTTAGCCACCTGGGTCGGCTCCGACGTCTGTTCTTACAAGGGAATATTCTGCACTGATCATAAATCCGGCGAAATTTCCGTCACTGGAATCGACCTAAACGGCGCAAATCTCAGAGGAACCCTCGTCAAAGAGCTTGCTCTGCTCTCTGATCTGACCCTCATTCACTTAAACAGCAACAGATTTTCCGGCGACGTCCCGGCCACTTTCCGGCAACTCCCCTCCCTCCAAGAACTGGATCTCAGCAACAACAATTTCTCCGGCCCTTTCCCTTACGTCACTCTCTACATTCGAAGGCTGATCTATTTGGACCTCAGATTCAATTCCTTCTCTGGACCGATCCCAGAAGCTTTGTTCTTCCAAGAATTGGACGCCATTCTCATCAACAACAATCAATTCGACGGCGAAATCCCACAAAACCTCGGGAATTCGCCGGCTTCCGTCATAAATCTGGCGAATAATCGGTTCACCGGCGCGATTCCGGCGAGTTTTGGGTTCATGGGTCCGAGATTGAAGGAGATTCTGTTTCTGAATAACCAATTAACCGGCTGCATTCCCCAGGGAGTTGGGTTTTTGTCACAGATTGAAGTTTTGGATTTCAGTTCAAACAAATTGTTCGGTCGTCTCCCCGATTCGTTCTCTTGTTTGAACGAACTTGAGATTCTGAATGTGGCGCATAACGAGTTATCCGGCGTCGTTTCGGATCTGGTCTGTTCTTTGAGAAGCCTCGTGAATCTGTCCATCGCCGACAATTTTTTCTCCGGCTTCAATCAGCAGTGTCGGAATCTGTTCGGCGGGTTCGATTTGTCGTTCAATTGTGTTCCGGGGCTGAATATGCAGCGGCCGCCGCCGGAATGCTCCGCGATTCCGGGAATCGGGCTGAATTGTCTCCCAGTTACGTGGATTCCGCGGACGCTGGTTTGTGGGCGGCTCGTCGGAATGTCGCCGTGAGAAGCGGCGGCGGTGGCCGGAGTACCACGGGTAGGTAATGGGGTGTGGGATTATTTAATGGCAATAACTATACAGATTTTTGGTTCTTTTTTTTTCCTCTCTTTTTGGGAATCTGAAGGGGGAATTGAATGCAAATCTTTTTCACATTTAATTCTTCATGGAAACGGTACATCTGAAATCAGTGGTGTTGATAGTCCAAAAATTTGGCACATTTTGATCTAATCTTCACCTACTACGATTTATAGCACTTTTTAGAATAAATTTTTTATTCGTTTCTTTGACAGATTTGTTCTTTATAATCGACTTTTTGAGTACTGTAAAAGATCATAAATTTCATGTATACTTTGATAATAAAGATAGAAATATATTACTTTATTAATTTAGGACACGTATAAATTTGTAATTGGTCTTAAATATAATTTTAAATTTGTGACATGACATTTAATAATTAGGCAAGATTTCTCATACAACAATAATATTAGGAGGCAAATAGACCTTGAGAAAATTTATAGAGCAAAATGGTTAAGGTTTAGAAAGTCAAGAGACCAAAAAATGAAAATCTAGATACCAAAGATGAGATTTAAGTCTAAATTTTTATTTTCTTATTTTTCCATTTCTGAAAACAAACATCTTTCTTTTTTCTTAGTGTTAAATAATATGAAGTCTTTTCCAGTAAGATCCTCCTAGTCCTGTCAGGTTATTAATGTAAAATTGAAAAAATTTATATTTTAAAATTGAAGCATAAGAGTCAACAAAAAAAGAAAAAAAAATTGAAGCGTAAAGTCCAAGTGATTATTAAGAAAATTTATCCTGTATGAGGTTTTTTATTATTTTTCTTTTTGAGAAGATGTATAGCAGTTAAATTAGATTAATTATTTATTCAAAGTATAGCGGTATAAACAAAATTCTTAAAATAATATATTTTAATATTTCCAGAGTGAAAATGAACTTAGTTTAATGTTTGATTAAGACATTTTTACTTTTTCTAAAAGATCTAGGTTCAAACCTTGTCATCTTAATATGATATTTTAAACGAGACTAATTCACTCGAACATAACTCAATTGATTAATATATATATTCATAAGAATTTGAAGAAGCGAAAAAGAAAAAAAAAACACCAAAAGCCGTGCTTAAGATCAAATCGGACCAAACAATACGACAGGCCCAATATTTTAATTTTATTTTTTTGAAGAGACAGGCCCATATTGCTTGGGCTAAAGTTTGTTTATAAAAGTAATTACAAATATAAATAAAATACTACTCATAATTCATCAATATGCTATATATTGATCAACGGTAGACATGGATATACTCATGCCTATATGTTGATTAGCTATAATATAAACCATAAATGAAAATATTTAGTGCATGTTTGACATTCTTTTTAGAAAAAAACATTATATAAACACTTTCTGAAGAAAAAAAATTAAAGACTTCCTCTAAAAAAAATTTAATTAGATAGAAGAAAATGTTATTAGTGTTTTTTATTGTTTTATTAAAAAATATTTTTTGATTTATATAATAATATAAGTATTTTACCTATGATACTATGAAAGTTTTCGTACTACGAGAAGAGTAGAAATTTTTATACATTTTCGTATTGCGCTTCTAGGAATGGGAGTCGGCAATAACCATTGTTCTCCCACCTAGAGTGTCGGTGCTAAGTTTCTTCTCAGGTTGTTGACAGTTGGAGTATTTTATTGAACAAGCCTGTAACTTTTTGTTAATATATTAATTTTTGTTATATACTAGCTAGCTTTCTTACTTAACGTGATTTTATTATAAAATACTATTTAATTTTTGGATAATACACATTTTGGTACTTGAAGTGATTTGGTTTCTAAGTTTTAAAAAATTATATAGTTTAATATCTAATTTTTAAAAAATTGTTATAAAAGGTCATTAGAATCAAATTTTCGATACTGTCGTTAATTTAATAGAATACTGACATGATATTGATGAGTTGGCAATTTTTAAATGATTAGATAATATTTATTATATTTATATATAATAAATTTTGAAGATAAAAAAGAAAAGTAGTTCTGAAAAACTTATTTTTATTTTTGAAATTTAGAGAAAAACTCAAATGCACTTTTGGAGAATGCGAAAAACTAAGAAAATAGTGAAAAATAAAGTATAATTTTTAAAACATAAAACCAAAAACTAAATGTGGTTGACTAATATATATAGTTTAATGGTAGCTGACATCTACTCTACGCACCTCATATTTGTTACACTAGAAAAAAGAAAAGTGATCAAATGAGACCTAATTAATAAGTACAAACGGAAACATGAATCTGGAAAGGAGGAACGAGAACATTAAGATTCGTTTGGTAACGTTGCTGTTTCTTTATTTTTAATAAAGAAAAATGAATTAAACGATTCTAAACATCTACGAATTTAGGTATGATAAAACAATCTTTTTTATTTATGTTTTGAGAAATAAGAAACATAGTTGCAGATTGTGTAGATTGCTTAAAAAAAATTATAAACGATGAATAATAACAAGAATATTACTAAATGGACTCTTACTAAATAAAACCAAACTTATTAGAGATGAGGAAAGAAAGAGCAGAACCAGTTCTTTAGTAAGACAACTATCTCAAGATATAATATTTTGAGATAATTTATTTAAATATTCAGTTCATACTTGATAGAAACTTAGGATTAAGCATACAATTTAATTTAAGGGACATAATACATAGGATTAGGAAATTTAAAGGAACGTGCAGCTGGTGTAAGCCCTAAAACATCACTCCACTGATCTCCTGTGTTCCCGTGCAATCTATATCCTTCACCCACCAACTTAGCTCTCATTTCTGATTTATACACAATTGCATCTTTACCTTGATCCGAAATTCCCCTGCATTTTTCACAGTTGAAAAAATAAATTTGAGTACGGAAACTAAAACTAAGGATCTCACGTCGCAAGATCAATGGATCTAACAAAGTTTATAAGATTCATAGACTACTTCTCGCATTTTCTATCGATTTTGAAATAGAATCTCATAAATATTGATATGGTATCATAGTCCAACTAGCTCACATGAGCATCTAAATTATGCCAAAAGTAGAATCGGGCCACCGATCAAGATTGGTGAGCCCGAAAGAGCGGTTTAGTTATATGTTATACCTCATGATAAGCTTCTCCCAATTGGAATAGCCAGCCTTGAGAAGGTTTTGTTGTGTGAAACCTCTTGTAAATTCGTCTCTGCCAGTCAATATGATAATCTTGAAGCCAAGGTCTTGAAGTATTCGGTATAGCGCCCAAGTGAATTCAACTGGAGGTGCATCGGCCTTTGCCATCCATTCATTGAAATCAGTTTCATTGAAAGTCTCCGACCTATTTTTAAAAGGAAAAAATACAAACTTTGTCTTAATTATTAGGGAAATGCATTGGCTTTGATCAAAGGATCCAAACCAGTAAAAAATGCACGTTAAACACAAAATGTGGACGTTCATTTGGTGAATAAAAGAGATGGAAAGCTATGCAAAAACAGAGCAAATTTTCATTCCCAAAGTTTCTCGGCTTAGAGTTTTATTCATCCTAATTGGAAATATTTGAAGCCTGATATACTAATTTTAATTTTGTTAAGATCTCACATCTCATGATAACATTAGAGTCCAAGTCCAATATGTTCAAGTGAGCATTCCATCCAAAAATAATATTCGCTCAAAATGGGTGAGTTTAAAAGAACCGCCAGAACATGTTAAAGATCTCACATTGATAAGATAAGAAACCAACAAAGATTAATAATATATATTAATTACTACTTTCATAGTCAATTAGTTTCGAAATAGAATCGAATGAATATTGATAGGGTATTTTTCACCTGGTGAATTTTTCTTTCTTAATATGCCATGGTTTTATTTCAATTTTCCGTTAAAGGGGAGGGGTTTCCTAACACAAACTACATCTCTCACTTTTTACTTTTTAATTATAGGATAAATTATGCTTTACCATATTTTCTAAATCAAAGATAATAATTAGTATATTTTTCTCTTGTATTTTCATAATTTTGAACTTACCCATATCCGCGTTCTTGGTAATATGGCAAAGTAGAGAGTAGAGTGTCATCCACACCAAAAATCCAAGCATCTCTCCCGTCGGAGCTGAGCTTCACCGTCTCTGCGTATTCATACGCATATTCAATGGCATAGTACAGGTCGACAGAATAACGACCGCCATTGTCGATATAGTCGAAGTAGTGCTTAAGGAATGGAACACACTCCTTCGGACTGGTGAAATTTGTAATTAGGTTATTGACTTCGAACGAATATTTCCAACCCTCACATAATAGGTTGGTATCGTCGTTGAACCGAAGAAGGTTTTTTCTCGGAAACATTCGGATGATGGGTCGGGAGGAGGCAGAATCGGAAGCGAAGGCAAGAAGGAGGAGGAGAAGAAGGGCGAGGAAGGACTTCAGAGAAGCCATGGTTGGAGGACTGTGATGAAACAACCTTGCCCACTCACTCAATTTATAATAATGCAAATGCATATGCACTGCTTAGCTCCTCTCTTCTCCTCCACTCCTTTTTTGCACGTGAAAAATTCATTTTCTTACTTTATTTTTATGTTTAAATTTTAGTTGTACAAAATTTTACTATTTTTTTTTTCGGTACCGCTACTGACGAGAGATTCGACTTCATAATCTCTTGATGATATGTGTCAATTATTGGTGAGGAAAGCTCACGTAGTTAGAGAAATTTACTACTTAATTTCCATTAAGAGCAAGAAATTAATTTATATTTAACACGATATAAATTTTAACGGCCGTGTATCTAGGAATTAATTTTTCTTTATGTTTCCTTGACAATTTAACTCTAATATAAAGTTTTACAGACATAAAAAGAGTTCAACTGGTTAATAACTTATGTCCATCTAAAAAATTATAAGTTCGAATCGTCACCCACATGTTGTACCTAAAACAATTATAATACATAATTTTAAACGATAATTTATACCTATCTATTCATCAAATAAAAAAATTAATTACATGTAAAATTAGGTATATTTATTAAATGATTTGTTAAAAGTTAACCATGATGATTTTATAATAGTTTTATTACAAAGTTCAAGAATTAAAAGTAAAAGATTTCGATGAATTAAAGAACCTAGAAGAAACATACAAATTTAAACGTTTAAAATAATTTAAATCGAATTTTAATATCTCTTTAAAAAAATCAAATTTTAATATAATAACAAATATAATGAAATAAAAGTTGCCAACTACCCCCAAAAAATAAACAATATTAAATTAAATTAGGTGGCATTTAATGCAGGCGTAAATTCCCGCAATTATATATCTTTAAATAATAAGGAAACGAGTATTGGGCTTAGGGGTGAGCATCACACCCCTGAAAAACTGCCCCGGCCGACCAACCGATCGAACCAAGTCGGTTCGGTCGATTTCAACTACAAGTCTGTCAGTGTCGGTGGTTCCAAATAAGGAAAAACCGACCGATTGACCAACTTCTGTGTTAGATTGGAAAGATACCCGGTCCGTTTTTCAAAGTGGTTTCTAAGAAAAATCTTGGCGTTCGTGGTTTTTACCACCCAACTTTTTTATACTATTTTATTTTAATGGTTTCTCTTCTCTCTCATCTCTTATTTGTCCAAATCACTCATTATTTACCTTTTCATTTATTACTCTCTCTCTCTTTCTTCTTATCTATCAAAATCTTCTCTCTCACCACATTTGTCTTTTTTCTCCATCTTCTTCCTTCTTCCATTACCATTTAGATTTTTTTTCTTTATCATGTCTTCTTTTCTTTTATTTCTTACCAACAACCCAATCTTTCGAAGTTTTCTTAATTCTTATTTCTTAACGACAATAATAGACCAAAAAAATTGTCAGTTAAACCGACGGACCAAATCAATCGGTCGACCAATTGGCGCCAAACTGCGGAGGGAAACCATCAGTTTCCATTTTTGGAAACCGATGTGGTCGGTTTCAGCATCGGGGTCGGCCAACCGACTGATGATCGACTCTGATTGTGCTCCTTACAGTCACATGGTCCCATAAAATCAAGACAAGTGAGATTAAAATCTCCTCCAAATCTTTTTGAATTCTTTTTTTAGGTTGGTTGGACGACTTTTGTAACCTCATTTTTTTTTTCTATTTTCTTCAATCTCCATTTCATTTTTAAACTTGATGTAACTAAGTTTATCCAATGAAAAATGAATCTCCACCAATGTTTATCCACAATTAAAGGTGTACACATATATATATATATAATCTAATTTTTATTTTTCATAGTTTTAAATGACTGTTGAGAAGTTGCATAAATTACATAACATTTCTTTTTTATTGTCTTACTATCTTCTAATTTTAGATGGAGGCTTTCTGCATGTTTATAGCCATTTTTGTAAATCAACGTAATTTGAATAATTTTGGGATATTGGATTAAAGTCGTTAAATTTATTTTCTCCCTTAACTTTTAGCTTTAGATGACCAAATATCAATGCTGCATTGAGAAAAAAGGTAGACAAAGAATAGGAAAAAAGAAGGAAGTGAGAAGTTTTTTCCAAATAATAATATGTACAGTTTTATAGGATAAAATAATATGTACGTTTATAGTATAATTGAGTGAGTGCGTATCCCTTTCAGTTTATTGTAATGTTATTGTCAATATATTTTCGTAAAAATCATGCATTCTAATTTCTAACTATTGTGCATTATTATCCTTTCAAAACTTCCAAACTTAAATAGACTCATGTATTTATCATATTTATAAATTCAATTCATTTCGTAATAGTTGATTCAAAAAATTTACCACTTTTAAAGGTAAATAGTCTTTTCTATGTTGGCTTAAGTAATCCTAATATGGATATTTAATAAGCAATCAAACGATAAGTAAGAATTTGATAAAAATATATAACATTTGTACATATAAATATCTTTTTACTTGAGAGTTGCACAAATAACAAATTGAATCAATAAGTGAGTAATTACTCGATGTGTTAATCTCTCAATGTATATATATATTTCAATATTTTGTAATTTAATTATCAACTACGTGCAAGTGTCACTATTTTGTCATTCAATTCCAACATCCTTCTCGAGTAGAGATAATTTGAACGAATTTTTTTGAAATAATAAACATGAACCAATTGAAACTTTGAAAATATTAGAAACCAACTTGAAAAACGTAGCGAAAGTAGATTTATTGATAGCCATAGGAAGGATTAAGGGCAGGCAATTAGAAGCTTAGGGAATGTAATACATTGGATTTGGGAGCTTGAAGGATCTCTTAGAGAGAGCATAGCCCACCAAATCACTCCATTGATCTCCAGAGCTTCCTTGGATTATGTAACCTTCTTCTTCCAATTCAGATCTCTTCTCTGATTTGTATGCAATAGCTTTCTTTCCTTCATCATCAGCTCCCCTAGTTTCCATCAATTTTAACCAAATCAGTTTTCACATATTATATGATCAATAATGTGATTATTTCCTTTGGTGGAATGGGACTAAATTAGGAAACGAAAAACAACCACCATGAAAGTTATCGAACCGATTCTAAACAGGGGTCGTTGATTCCATACCTGAGGATAAGCTTCTCCCAACCAGAATAGCCTGCGTCAAGGAGGTTTTGTTGTGTGATGGCTCTTTGAGCTTCAGGTCGGCCAGTTAGAAGAAAAATCTTTATTCCAAGACCTTTCACCTTATTGAACAGCCTCAAACTGGCCGGCAGTGCCGGAGCCACACCCTCATTCACCCACTCGTTGAAAGAAGTGTCATTGTACGGCTCCGATCTGAAAGGATCAAATCCGAAAGCTGAGACTGTTAGATATCCAATTAAATTTATCAAATCCATCACTTTAAGTTTATGGGTTGAGTTGTAAGTTGTTCATTCTTATTCTTAAACTAGTATAAGAATGGAAGGTGGTGTGTTTGAAATCTCGGTATTTTTGTTTCTTCCCCGTTTATAACAATTTTCATTTGTTCGACCTTGCTCAGTTTAAGTTTGGGTAGGTGGTAGTTTATTCAACCCAACCTAAATAAATAAAATGCAAGAAACTAAAATGTTACCCATTACTTACTAGGTTAAAGTTACTTACCCGAACCCGTGAGTTCTATAGTAAGGTAAATTGGAAAGGAGGGTCTCGTCGACGTCGAAGACCCAAGCGTCCTTGCCGCCGTCGCCGGCCACATTCAGCGAATTGGCGAAGCTCAAGGAGTAATCAGCCACCGCCTCAGAGTCCGAAAGGTAACGGTCGCCGTTAAAGTAATCCCGGACAAACTGGACGCACGGCCGCGGCACGGAGTTCCACGCTCCGGCGGCGTTCACTTCAACGGCGAACTTCCAGCTCTCGCAACTCGGGTCGCCGTCCGGCAGCACCACGTGCTCTTTCGGGTACATTCTGATGGTCGCGGCGGAGGAGGCGGCAGCGGTGCAAAAAACTAAAAGAAGAAGAGACAGAACTGAGGTGGTGGAAGAAGCCATGGCCGGAAAGTTGAGTTGAGGAACGTCGTTGAAGGAGCAAGGAAGAAGGTGGATTTATGGAGCTCTGACGCTGCACGGCTAAAATTTCAACGTCACATCTATTATCTTTTCTTTTTTTTTTTTTTCTTCCACGCCTTTCACGAGTTTCGGTTTCTATTCACAAATTCTTCCTGAGATTTTTTACGAAAGAAGTAAAACAATACAAAGGATAATAAGTAAATCAACATCTCTATTGTATTGTGAGGAAAAAAAAACCCTAAAATAGGAAAAATATCAACATCTATATTGTTCGCTGAGGCGAGGATAGGAAAGCCTTGCCCTCATTTAATTCTTTTTCTCCACAAAAAATTTCTCACTTTCATTTGAGATTTCTACGAAATTTTATGGGGATAGTGGCGGTGTAACACCCAGGTCCAAGATATTGTACCAGAGTCACTTAGATGAGTGTAGACTATTCCTATATAACAACACAAGTCCAATCCAAGATTATTCTAAGTCAAGCACGTTTAACTTTGAAGTTCTTAGGATTGAATCACCGAAAAGAAAAGTACATCTTTAGGATCCCTTATTCGGATGTGCCCCTCCAAAATTTATTTGTTTTTTTGTTTTTTTTTAACAAATGACAAACACGAGAAATAATTTTTAAAATAAAATTTTAATTAATTACTCAATTTTCAATGATAAAACATTATTTACATGTTCATAATCCTCCTATATGTGTGTTTTTTTAGGTATATATATTTGTTTATTTATTTTAAAATGCGGTAGGGCGGGGAACGGGGAACTAGGTTGATGAATGTATTTCCCGTCCCCCTCCCGACCCGTTTAGGTGACGGGAAAACACTTTCTCCATCCACATCCCGCGGGGAATATAAACGGGATTTCGTGTCCCATTTAGGTGGGACCCACGAACCCTTTCCTTTTTATGGCTCCTACTACTATCTGGTTCTTTTGTTATTTTGAATCGAAAGGAGTACAATCCAATTCATCAAATTACTACCAAAACGAACTCAATTCAGAATATGAACAAAAAAAGAAAATATCTATAGAATCGAACATAGAAATACTTGTTACAATATCTATCGACCAAAAATGAATTATTCCAGTACCATGGACCATTAACTTCATTTAATCAAGTGGTCTCACTAGACACAAACTATCCCTAGAAAATTTTGAGATGATATCTTTCCTAATAGAATAGGATGGCATCCATTTTTCCTTGGGAGTGGCGTCCTAAATGAGGGGACATTGGGGACATTGTGTCATTCCTCTTTTTTTCTAAATATATTTATTTATTAAAAAAATTAATCCTATCTTAAAAATTTATATATTTTCAAATCATTTGTGATTTTTGTAAAATTTAACTTTGGCCATCATGTTAGGCGTTTAGACTTTAGTATTTATTTACGCAGGGATAAATGGACTAAGATTAAGTATTATATTGTTTTTATTAGTTTATAATTTTTCCTTTAAATGAGTATTATTTATAGCGATGAATAAAATATTTAATTAGAATAATAATAAGTTAATTTTGTATATAAAATCTGATCCAAATGATCTTTCCACCAGTCAAAGCGAACATAGCTCAACAGTGCCAAAACGAACATAGCCCAACGGTAATCGACATGTTACTTAAAAAAATGACCTTTTCACTCCGATCTCCGTGAAATAGAGAGAGAAAAAATTTAGCAGACACAAGGATCGAAATGGGGCGAGTATGGGGCCTGACCACTCCTGCTAGAGAGGTATTTTGGGTGATTTTTTTTCTTTTTCTTTTTCCTTCGACTTGCTGACTTTTATGGCAATTTTTAATCGAGTCTTTAATCTTTTAAAATTTTTAATTAGCACTCAATTTTGCTAACAAATTCAACTTTCTTAATTACGTCATCAAAAGTCAAAGCGAGCTGAGCGGTAATTGGCATATACCTCCAAAATATCCTTGTTTATTTTAAGTAAAATTTCCACCAAACAATTCCACACAAAAAAATCTGTAGATTAAATTCTCAAATAAGTAAATTAGGGTGAAAAAAAATTTGCATGATCCAAAAATAAATGCATAAGATTTGTCCGGATTTAATTACAAAAAAATTATGGTTTCATAAATGTGGTGCAAAAATTGCATTAAATTGGAAGGGCTAAGAGAGGGGGATAATGCAAAAAATAAAAAATAAAAAATAAAAAAATACTGAAATTTCTTTTTTTTTTTCATTCTCCCTCCTCTTACTAATCAATTAATCTCGAGCATTTAATGCAATATTGACCCGATATTTTTGTAATCTTTTGACTTTTTTTTATAATTAAATTCGCACAAATCTTATGTAATTATGTACGTTTTTTATTTTTTTCATATTAAACTTTTAATTTTCTATTTGAGTTAGATATTTTTCTTAAAAGTTAGATTTTTTATGGCTGTAATTAATTATTGTGAGAGATTTGTGGAGGGAATAAATATTGAAAAAAGACTTGTGGAGAGAGGAATGTTGATTTTGAAACATGAGAGTACCAGGGGTCAAATTTTCAAATTTCTCATATTTCCTCGCTTGTTTTTTTCCCTTTTGATAAAAGTGATATCACGCTTGTTCTAATATATATATAAAATTTATTTGGTCACAATATTTTAAAAACAATTATGAAAATAATGTAGAAGACATAGAAAAGCAATCTTCCCAACAAACCTCACAAGACACGTCCACTATAAATAGTAAATCCTGTGGAAAAGGAAATGTATTTAAAGAAAAAGTTGCTGAAAATCGTCGGCTTTTGTTTTTGGGAGTGGGTGCAAGATATATATAACGCCAAARTTGAATTATTTATTGTTCAGAGAGAGGCAGAGATTTTAACTATATATGGCCAAAATTAAATTATTGTTCAGAGAGAGGGTGAGATTTTAATATTTTCCTTCTTTTAGGCAGAACACTAGGCAGGGAGATTCAATGTCATGTCATTTTACTTAGAGATTAATTAATTAAAATATGTTCAGGTTAATTAAAGATCTCGAACAAGAAAAATTAAATAACTTCAACTGATTGTTTTATATCCGACAAAATAGTGTACAAATGTTGTCATTAAATCCATGACTTTTATTTTTAACCATTCCAAACTGTTTTAGTTTTTGTTAAGCTTATAAATATTACGGTAAATTGTATCAACCACCTTAAAATATAAGGATTTGTTATAATTATTGTTATAAATTTTCAATGGTAAAAATTAAACTCTTAAAAATCTTTCAATTATAAAAATTAAATCCTTAAACTTTAAGAAATGAAACAATTGCAGACCTAAACTTCTAACTTTGAAAAATTCAAATCCATTTCTATTCCCTCCCTCTCTTGCTACTTTCACTTAAAATTGATTTTTAAGCTATTGAGTGGTGATTTTGAAAAATCAATTATTTTTAAATCTCTTTTTTTCAAAATCACTCTTACTATCCCTCCCAAAAACACATTTAAACTTTTTTAAAATTATTTTTTTTTTAATTTGTCAAACATAACCCATAGAAAAGAAAGTGTTTTTGACAATGGTGTTGGGTTTGTAAGGAGTGAAACAAAATCCCACATTGACTGGAGAAGAGAATGATCATGGGTATATAAGAGAGGACAATTATCTCCATTGATATGGGACATTTTGGATGAAACAAAAAACAAAGTCGTGAGGGCTATGTCCAAAGCTGAGATAGTAACATCGTTTCAATGGAGGAAATTGTATTCAATAAAACGCTATACGAATTTTTGGCTTTGCCAATACTTTTTTTGCATGACGTACACTAAGGCATTGGGCAAAATCTTTCTCCCGAAGGATAAAAAATCGTCCTTACGGAATTTTATCGGTATCAAAATAATCGACTCTTATACGTTGGGATAAAATAGGACTCATGTACCAAATTGTCAAACTTCTCTCAATGCTCTTATAGCTTGTGAGTCCTATATTTTCTCCTGACGCACAAGAAAAATGTAGGAAGAGACTTACTTGTCCTAATGCCGTTAAAATTTCATCGGGAGAAGTAGAAATCTACCGACGATTTTTTGTTCGTCGGGAGAAAGAATAAGGCGTTGGGCAAAAGAAATGTCCACAAATCCAAAAAAATCTTGTAGTGGAAATGATATGCACCGAGATTAAGTGGAAATCGGAGAGAGAGAGTCAGCGAAGAAGAGGAAGAAAGAAATGGAGGAAGATTAGGTTGGGGCATAAAGTTAATAGAGGGACAAAGAGAGTAATTTGGCATGTATGATAACATCTATAGAAAACCTTTTTTTTTTTTTAATAAAAGGATTATAATTTAACCAATGGCACGCAATGAAAACTTATATTTAAAGAAATGGACAAAAAAATCAAGTTGGGCCATGAGAAAATGGTCATCAAGCCCAAAAACCATTTTCTTTTAGTGTCCAAGGGAAAATATTCAACAACTTTACTAAAAATTGGGACTATTGACTCTTTCAAATAAAAGCCTTTCCCGAGATATTTATTTAAATAGGATAAAATAGTACTCGTATGATCTAAATTAAATTCAAATGTAATATAAAATCTAGGTGTAAAATTATCTTACGAGATTCACCGAGTAAAGTTAAGGAAGCCACATGAGTCGAGTCATGAATTGGACCACCCAACTCGAGCCGATCAAATCCAGTTGATTCGATCTACACAAATCAACTTTAATAGACTACCTCTGTAAATAAGGGGAACGACTTAAGACGCTATGTACATTTTAGAATTGACTTTTTGGTATTCTCAACTAATTACGTGGATTGATTTATTCCTTTAATATTTATATATGTAATTTATTTCTTATTATTTTCATTTATTTCCCCAATAATTTAACGAGTCAATTTACTGAATTAAACTATTGTTTTGTCTTATAGAATTTGGCAGAATCTAGATTAACAAATAAATGTTTCACTGATTTTCAAATAAGTTATAGATTTTTATTACTAATTCATGTACAATATGTAAGCAATAAATTATTAATACTTTTATATTTTGTCAATTCTTTTTAAATATAATGAAAACTTTAATTCATTTAACAATGTTAGATTCATAGACATATGAAAACTTTGATAAAAATATTGAACATCTCAACTAAAATTTAAAGCGACAAACCCAACTCCAATAAATAAATAAGTCATATGAATCAAATTCTATATCACAACAACAAAATAGAGAGATATTAAACACAAAATTTCCGAGGACAGTGATCTGTACACTTTTTGGTCCGGTCAAATTCCAACTTACACATGAGATCAGAGAGAGGTTCTGAATCGCAACCCAAGACTAAGAAAACTGTATGTGGAAGAACAAAAGGGATCGGATGGAATTTAATTAAAGAATCAATGAAGAAGAAAGAAAAAGAAATGGAAATTGGATGGAAATAAGATTACATAAATATATGGTTTCTCTGCTCAAATCCAAAAACTGGTTTATCATTGCAAAGAAATTAAAAAAAGTAGAGAAATTTTGTGGAAAAAATTGATAGGATTTCAAAGAAAACTTGAATCGTGTTCATCGTGACAGAGTTCTCTTCTCAGCTTCTGTGTGAAGTGTCTGCAAGCGTCCATGCTAAGATCAATGGCGGCTGCTAGAGCTACAAATAAAGCAGCATCCGCCATGCATGTCACGTGCTTAACTCCCACTTCTACCATTGGCTTGCTCACCTTCCCTTCTCCCTCCACGCTCGAAGCCATTACAAAGTTCCCTACTTTTTTCCAATCAAATGTCAAAAGTCAGTATTCTAAATCTAATTAACTTCCGTGTCTAATAGGTCTCTGAATAAATGAATTCTAAACTAAATGTTGTTTTCTAATCCCGATACTTCATTAAAGTTCAATTAGAGAGTTCCACCCGATCTATATGGGTTCTTGATCTATTCAGTATTACACACCATTCATTTTAATATTTGATAGATTTATTAATTTAAAGAAAAAAATTAAATATTTTTAAAGTTAAGTGAACACAAAATTGAAAATTAGAGTGCTTGTAAATATTTTTTTAAAGTTTAAATACCTATTAAAAATAAATTTAATGTTGTGAATGAATCTTAATGATGTATTATTGTTTACCTTTAATGTTGGATCTAGAGTTTGGACTGAAATCTCTTATAGTTCTACTGTCGATGCAAAATTGGCCACCCTTTTTTACGCTCATGGTAGCTTCTGCGATGGCGATGCCAGTGGCTAGTCCAGTGTTGGCGACGAGCTCGAACTTGTAGCCTAGGCCATCGATCGGTCCCCGCTCGCGCCAAGCCTCGAGGCGTCCCCATGGCTTCCAACTGCTGACGGAGAAGCCATGGGGGCGGAGGATGAGCCAAGCACCAGGGTTGGAGCGAGAGACACGGTCGGTGCCCGGGGAAGGGACGAACGGCGTTATCATGGAGGCGGCCGCGACGGGGGAGCCGGAGAGGTCATAGACCATGATCATCCACCCCTTTCTCTCCCTCCCCGGCTTCTCTCTCTCCCCTGAAAAAGTTCTCATCCATTTTCCTTTAGTACTGTTGAAGCTGAAATCCGACGGCAGTGACCTGTTTACACCATTTTTGTGTAACATGTTCATGTTAGGTTTCTATTAAAAGATTTTAAAAACCAATAACAAAAATTAAAATATGATTGTGTAATGCAAAGTTCAAAGACTATAGAGAATGTAGTGACTAAAGTAAAAATAAATACGAAATGTTTAAGATATAATTGAAATTTGAATAAAATGGTGGAACTTTTAACTAATAAATATATAATTAATTAAACAATACTTAACTTGATAAAAAACAATAATAAAAGAGGGTATGCACATGGGAGGGAATCAAAGGTGGTTGAGTTAGACAGATGGGAGATTTTATGATCTTTTTTTTTTAACTTCTTTTTTGTATTTGACCAACCTGAAATTATTAAAAATGGCTATTATTTTTTAGGGTTGTTTTGATATATAATATTTCTACTTTTTAATATACAAATAATGATGAACTCCAAGGGTAAGAAATTGATCGTAATCCAGTCGCTTCAATTAATGTAATCAATAAATGTCAATTAGTTCACATTGAATATATAAACCAAGCTAAACAAAATCATCTTTTTTTCTTTTCTTTTATTGTTGAGTTTAAAATTAAGTGTTTAATATAAGCCCTAAAATCCATTAATTGATATGTGATGTATCAATCAAAGATTTAGCATGTTTATTCTAAAGAAGAAAACATCTCCTAGTGTTTTATTTTCCTTCTGTTTTTATAAAAGAACCCAAATGACACATCATTAGTTAGGGAAAGAGTTAAAAATTAATAAAAGCGACAGTGACATTGTTCATTCTAAATGGTTACGTTATAATTTAGATCGACAACCCACTTTCATGAAGGCCCACTCCTACTATGACAAATGTATTTTTAAAAAAAAAACCTAAAATACTGGAAAAGTAAAAAACCAAGCGTGATGCAAATTATAAATTAATTAAGAAAATTAATACAAACTCGCAGTTAGTCCTAGTTAACTTTCTAGCTAAGTTTATTTTTAACCGTCAGAAACTACTAATAGAATTTTTTTAGTATAACAAATGATTAGTATAACAAATGAGATCAGAATGAGATGAGAAAACACACTGGTCCTCAATCCATAATTGAATAGGAAAAATTATCTCTGGTCTAAAAGTTAATAGTTAAATTTCTAATTATTAATAAGTAAATTATTTTGTTTTTAATTAAACGGGTGGGTGGGTCGGAAAAGTGGAAACTTACCGGGTCCTCGAATTCCGATCGGCACTGAACTTGCAGCTGAAAACCGGTTGCCGGATATTGCCTTGGATCTGGAAAACCACCGGGCTACATTCCGGTTCTCCACCGAACTGGAAAACGAAGCGCGGGTCGGGTTCGGACCGGACAACCAAGTGGAGGCGGGCCGAGATTTTATCCTCTTCTTTCCCCAATTTAACCCACCCGTTGTGGAATACTCTGGGTCTACTGTCAGCGCCGTCGAGAGCCACCGTGATCCGAACCCGGCCGAGGAACTTGCCAGAATTCACCCCGCACGTGTGCCCCATCCGCCCCGCGAAAACCGAGAGACACATCACGAGAGGCTTGCCAGAGAGGCGACGGAGAGACGACGGGTCCAGGTGGAAGCCGGAGGACGACGCGGCGGAGTCCGGAGGTGAGTCGCCGGAAATTGAGGAAAGCGGAAGAAGCGCCGTTTGGGAGGGGAAATTCTTGATCGCGATCTTGCAGAAGCAGGGCGTGGCGGAGGGGTGGACGGCGGCCCCGGCGGGGCGGGTGGCCTGAGGGAGGTTGAGAGCGAGCGATTCGACCATCAGCCGGACGAAGGGGCACGGATCCATCGGAAAATTTGGCGGCGGCGGGAATGTGGAGTAAGAAAGAAGAAAGATTGGCGAAGAACATTTAAGTTGGGCGTTTTTTTCTAGTGAGGATTGTCGGCCATGGCTGGATTGAAGGTTTTGCTCTTTATTCTGTTTCTCTCTCTCATGACAGATAGAGAATGAGCTCCTCTTGACTTTTCAATGTACCGAAATATTGTTTACTAAATACTTATAACCAACAATAATTTCTCATTTATTAACATCACACAGATTCTAATATAATCAAAAGTAATTTCTTTTTTTTTTTTTTTGAAATTTGGAGTGTATATCTTTGACATTGAGCAAAAGAAATTAGAATTTTAAAATAATTACACTAGTCGAATCATATCTTTAGAAGAAATAGACTCAATTCTATATTTTTATAAAATATTTGTGATACAATATTTTTGAAGTGGTACTAATTAAGTCAAATTTAACGTAAGCAACACAGTTGGAATGAGAAAGCTTTCATTAAAAAAAAATTAAAATATTTATAAGTTTTACTCGAGGAGTGGATGCCTTGTTTTTGTTTTAGGTGGAGGATTGAATCACAACCTCTTAGTTGAACATATATGTCACTTACGTTAGGTTGGTTTTGGCTTTCATATTTGTTTTGTGATATTGAATTCACGTGAATAAATAATTTGTGGTTAGGATTTTACTTTTTCGAATTTTTCACTCACTGTAAATATGAAAAATATTTAAATCTTGAAATGGTTAGGAAAGGTTAAGGAATATGCTGTCCTTAATTCTATCATATTGTTATCATTATAATTAAGAGAGGACTTAAATGAATAATGAAATTAGATGTATATTATGATCTATGTTATTTAAACGTTCTAATCCAATAATAAATATCCAAGTCAGCATATAACGAATTCTCATTGCTGGAGAGGAAAGTGGGTCCCATGGGTAGGGACAGACAGCTGGATTAAAGCTGTAACCATGTTGTCGAATGACGCCAATATGGCGCTTGATTGGGTTAAAAAATTTGCATGTGATTCCAATCTTCAGATTAAAAAAGAAAAAAAAATCAGGTTGTTATGGAAATTATGACGTGGCATTCGGTGCGTCTTCTAGATCGTGATCGCCGATTTGGACGGCTGTGTTTGACGGCGCTATTTTTTTTAACATTAATTAAATGAAAATGTTTAAGGGACTTGGGTATATCTTATGTTTCTTCATATATATTTATATATAATTTTTCCAACTTTAGTAGGAAAATACATTTATATATAATTAGAGAATATAAACTACTTTACCAAATGAGAAATGCTGAACGAATTCAAATTTGTTCCTAATATTTTAAAAGTTACCTTTCATTGTCCTAAATTTTTATAAAATAATGTCAAACATTTTAGATGGAATTACAAAATAGTAAAAAAGGAATATATATTTTATATCTAGCATTAGGTTTAAAATTTTACAAAAATGTCATAAATTGGAAACCTATACAATTATATGAGATCAACTAAAAAAAATACTTTTGTGACATTTAGAAAAAAAACAAAAAATATAATATATTTATAAATGCATACTTATTTTATGTGATTTAGTATAATTTCCTAACATTTTATAGAAATTCAAATTTAATGTGGGATCCTTAACATGCCTCCTCAACATCGTGACTCTTTTTGCTCATTGATTTTGGCTGGATCCCATATGTTTGGACCGGATGCTTGTTTGAGCCTGTTGGGCTTTAATACCATATCAATATTGATGGGGTTCAATCTCAAAACCAATTAGCAATGAGTAGCCCATATCTATATTATAAACCATTATAAGATCTATTTTCTTTTCAACGTGGAATCCTTAATAAGTTCGAACTCTCATCCTCACGTACTATTGTACTACAAAAAATATAGAAATGTTATTTTATTTATCCTCTTACCAACTCTTAACTGAAAAAAAAAAAGCAGCAAAATCAATACCAATAACTCCGAAGATTCGAATAAAAATCAAAACCTATTTATTTGAACGATGTGATAGTAACCCTATCGCCCATCAAACTCATGGGCCTCAGGGATACGTTATTTGACTAAATTATTTAGGTCCCGTGAAATTAATTAATTTCATCAATATTTAAAAAAAGAAAAAGAAGAAAGAAAGATAGAAAAGGGAATAGTGAAGGGCTTTAAATGTGGGTGAGGGGGGGTAGGGGGACCTTAGTTATTAGCAATGGGCGTGGGGAACAAGCCTTGTACTTCTCTACCTTCCTTTATTTGTTTACATTTCTCATTCATTCATTCATTCAAAGCTCAAAAACAATAATGTTTGTTGCATCCCCACGCTACCAAACATTTAGCCTTGCCATTCCTCCCCTTTGCGGGTCCCTCCCATTTTCTTTTTGGGACCTTTTCTTTAATTTCATTGACCTAACCCTAAGTTTAAGGAATTTGTGCTCGAGATGGAAATTTTAAATCAACTCGACTTTGTTAATTGAACAACTATTTCTAGGTTGGTGGTTGTAAGTTGTAACGCCCGATCTTATCTAATCGAAGAAAAAAAAACCTCATGTGTCTTGTGTTTGTTTACGACACTTTCTTTTTAATTACAAGAATTGGGAGAGGTGGGAATAAGTAATTTATTAAATTTGAAGTTCATTGGTCATTATTATTTTTTAAATACAACATATAGGAGTAAAGATTATAACTCATGACCTTTTGATCGAAGATATATAAGTGTATCTTTTGGCATTCAAAGTTTATTGGTATGATAGTAATAACCTCTATAACTCAAGAGTGATTCTAATTTGCATTTTTCATAGAGTAAAAATTTAAATCACGAACTTTTATGCTTGGTGTTTTAGGTCTATAAAATTTTGAGTGTTCTATTTAGTTCTCAAACTTTCATATGTTACGTTTTGAACTTTAAACTTTGTATACAAATTTATTTATCATAAATTTGGATTTGCTCTAAAACTTGACATCAATATTTTACCTCAAATATTTGTTTACATAGACATCTATATTCATCACATAAATGTATGTTGAGTTTATATTAAAAGTTAATGGTAAAAATTAAAAATAACTTTTTATATAAAACTCAAAGACTATAAATGTTTGAAAGTTAGAAAGTAAAATAAGATAAATATAGGAAAGTTCTTAAAGTAGATTTGGGAAGACTTAAACCTATAAGGGGAAATTTGAATGTCCAATTTTTACTCATCAATTAACACATCTTTTAATGGCTTCCCTCATCCATTATTTCCCTCTAGCTTGACCTAGTGTTCCAACTCAACTAGACATCATTAAGGGGGTCCATGTCATCAATTCTTTCAAAATTCAGCAACAAATTAATTGTTTTACAGTTCCATATCAACTTTATTGATTACACACCCCTAATATACCATCCAAATATAAAAAGATGCTTTCATTCTGTCTGGGATTAATTAAATTGGATAACTAAGTAGGAGAAGCATGAGTTCTCTCTGGACATACTCGGAATCACTCTCAATAAAATTACATTCCTAAAACGGAAATGAAAAAAAAATCATTTTTGTCAAACTCAATGTCTCTTAAGTTAACAACTGTTGGATTTGAAATTGTTGTAGCACTGATTCAAGACGAAGGAATGATAAGACTTTAATGAACACGATCACTTATATGAAAAATCATCTCTCATACTGAAACTTATCATCACAAATAACTTATCAAGCTAGATTTTTGTTATTTTTTATTGAACAACAAAAGGCATAGGGTAAACTCTAATCAAAATATGAGAACAATAATTATAGAGACAAATAACTTGAATATTCTTTATTTTTACCTTTATAAACCTCGATCATGTTTTTCTTATTTATTTGTTTTTGCCAAGAATGAAAAAGGGTTAGATTATCCTAATGACAATCATAACAATTATATAAACAATTAACCAAAAATAAAACAACCGACTCAACAAAGAGCCACATAGTAGACAGTAAAAAGGGAGAATCTAAATCCCAAAGTAAAAATCAATGTTGGTTTAATATTATGAAAACAAGACAATATCAATTGGTTGTATTTTTGTCCAATTCCCCCATTGCCCTGCTGGGCCCCACGCCAGCCTGGGAGGGTACTTTTGGAGCGTGCTGTACACGTGCCTTCACTCAGGTTTTCAACGATCCTATCAGTAACAAATTTTCAAACTATACTATTAGTAGAAGTATTTACAAAATAATTGAAATAATTTTTTTTGAAAGTAACCACTAGAATAAGTTTCTGCAAAAGTAGCAAAATATAAGTGGCGAATAAATTTGTAATTATTATTTTGATTTTAGCTGATCAATAATATATCAGTATGATAGTTAATCAACATTTTAAGTAATTTGAAAAGACTCTCAAACTTTCAACTAATAAATATACAGTAAGATATAAATGTCTTTTCGTTAAAGATTTTTTCATTGAATGGAGACTTTTTCCATCAAATACATAATCTTAATTTTAATTTTTCTAAGAACTTTTTCCATTAGTGTACAGTTTTTTATTTTTAAATGAAAGTCTTTATATACAATCACGTGATTTGGTAATTAGCATTGGTAATTAGCATGACTTTGATAAATCTTGCACTTAATTTTACATGACTAAAATTTTTTTTTTTGTTACAAAGACAAATAGCATAAAATTCAAGCGGTTAGTAAAGAATTTATGTTTTATTATTTGAAAAGAAAATCGCAAAACAAACAAAGGAAAAAAAGGGAGAAAATAGATTACCTATGGATTTGCTTTAGAAAAAAAGAAAAAAAAAAGAAAGAAATTTGAATTAATCAACCAAAAAAGTTTGACAGTTAGAAGGGAGACAAGCCACGTCAGAGTGTATGTTAGGCCGATCAAAGCTACACTAAAGTGGGCCAACACTAAGGACATCAAAAAAAGATATGAGAAGTTTAATGATGGCTTAGTAAACAAATCGGTGGCTGTAGTTTAGTGGTAAGAATTCCACGTTGTGACCGTGGAGACCTGGGCTCGAATCCCAGCAGCCACATTTTATATTTAAATAGTTTATTTTAACTAGGAGTGATAATCAATGTTTAAATATTAATGTAAAGTTGGCGAACACTTCTGTAACCTTAGACTCATTACGCTGTTCAACTGAACTCGTTGGCTCCGCATCCACCGAAAGTAGGTTACCTTCGTCACTATCAGCATTTGGTACTCTCTCAATAGCTTCTCTCGTTCACTTCAATTTAAAAAAAAATGTTTTTGAAAATGATATAAAAATGTCAATATATGTGATATTTTGTTGATATTATTTCGTATTCTATCTTTTTTTTTTTGTAATTACTATAGAATATTGATTTATGCCTCATGTTGCTGTCAAAAATATATGTGATATTTTGTTGATATTATTTCGTATTTTATCATTTTTTTTGTAATTACTATTGAATATTGATTTATGCCTCATGTTGCTGTCAAATTCATAGACACATAGAAATGTTGACATATCAAGAGAAAATAAAATATTAGAGATATATATTTAATTCCCAATAAAATATTAGGGAGGTACATGTAACAAGAATTTAAATATCTCTAAGTAAGGAAAATGTAATGTAATGATAGAAGATGTGGCAAAATAAAATATAATTAGGATTTAAAGTTTTAAATTTCTTCTGCTTCATAATTCATGATCATTTTTCTCCTATACCATCAATGAACTATCTGCGAGCTTGAGTATAGCTCAATTAATTAAGGTACTTGTTTTCGGGTCGTGAGTTCGAATCTCCATTCATATGTTGTATTGAAAAAAAAAATCAAAAGGTAGTAACAATGACATAAGATTTAATAATATAAACACCAATTCAACACGTAAATTTGTTTTTAAAAAAAAAACAAGTAAATTGAACTAAAAATTTACCAAGAACATATATGATTTCCAGAAACTACCTTATCCCCTGCCCTAGAGTCCTCTAAGTAGACGGCAACAGGGAAAGATAAAATGGGCCTCCTTGTTGGGCCAAAAAGCTAAATGAGACTACTAATTAAATGGAATCTGGCTGGCCCAGGCCCATAATCACTCCACTGCACATAGCCCAACAAACATGTTGGACAATAATACTTGACCACACTTTTGTTTAAACCAGATCACTTTTAACCTCGTTGAACTGGTTAATATATATATATCAATTGATTAAAAATGTTGAAAGCTCGAATCTTCATCTCTACGTATTGAATCAAGAAAGAAAAAAAGTTTACAATTGTCTATATCCAAGTCGATCACCAAAAATCAATAAAGAAATTATAGACCATCAACCTATATTGTAATTGGGACTATATAATATCAGTTGAGATATTGTTTGTAATTGATAGAATCTTGGTTGGGTCAAATTGACTAATGTATATCGATTAAATTGTTTTTATCTGTCGAATTAGTTTGGTCTAGATATATTTTGTCTGTATTAGTAACTTAAATTTTCACAAAATCAATTTCAAATATATTTTCTTATTTATTTTTTTTCTTATACTAATAAATTGGTTTGGTGTCGTAACTGACTTTACATCTCTAATTTGAAAATAAAAAAAATAAAAAAGAACATTATTTTGACAAAAGAAAAAAGGAAATTAACCTATAGATTATAACAGCTCTCCTATTTCGAAGGGACGAAAAACCTGGTCTATTGGAATTTATATGTGGTTCTATCTGGCCCTTTGAATAGGAACTAAATACTTATTTAATTAAGAAAAGAAAATAAAAATATATTCCCGCCTTTCTCTCTTGCCCTATTTATTATTTCCATTTTACTCAGCAAATCGAAAGAACGAACCGCGCTTCCTCCCTCACCAGAAGAAGAAAAAGGAAGAAGAAACTCAACAATCCGCGAAGAACAGACGCGAACTGCGATTCAATTCCCAGAGAAAAATGTCGTGGCAAACGTATGTGGATGACCATTTGATGTGCGACATCGATGGCCAAGGCCAGCACCTCACCGCCTCTGCCATTGTCGGCCATGATGGCAGCGTCTGGGCTCAGAGCTCTTCATTTCCTCAGGTTTTCATCCTCCTTTCTTTTTCTGATTGATTTCCGGATTTAGTTGGCTTACTCTGTTTAGGCGGCTGTGAGTCGTCCTCGGCTTATGGATTGGATGATTTTAGCATATTGCAGTTTAGGGCGTAAATTCGTTATTTCTGATTTTGATTAGAGCGTCGTGATCTTTGATCTTTTTTTTTTTTATGGAAGAACGATGTATTTATTTATCGGTTATTTGTGTATCCTAATCCGGTCGTCGTGTTTCATACGTCTTGATCTGGTTTTCGATTGATAGAGCCTAATTTTGGATGGAGAAGGAACTTAAGCTATTCATAGTTTTCTTCCCTCTGTAGTAATGGAATTTGTGTCGTTAATAGGGAGGATAATGTTAATCATTTAAATGATGGATCAAAGGTTGTTAATGTGTATCGTTATTTAAATCATTAAATGTTGATCCAAAGAGGATTCTGATTGATTTTCTTGACATGGAATCCCAATTGCAGTTCAAGCCTCAGGAGATCACTGGTATCATGAAGGATTTTGATGAACCGGGTCATCTTGCACCTACTGGATTACACCTTGGAGGTACAAAGTACATGGTAATCCAAGGAGAGCCTGGAGCGGTCATCCGTGGAAAAAAGGTGATGTAAAACATCCTGAAATCTGCAAGTTCTTGGATTATTGATTCCTTGTCTTATTCTCTGCATAAGGTTCAGATGTTGTCCCTTTTCCTCCTGTGGTAAGTTAGTCATGTTGAAACGTTTCCACTGTAACTATCACGAAATACATCTATTAATACCTACATTATACGAATCGATACCATAATTAGATTTTGTGTTAAACATGTTGATTTGTAATAATTGTTGACACCTCGAGGATTTCTAAGGTTCAAAAGTGACAACCATAACTTTGATTCATTTCCCTCTGATCATCCTACAAAGAAATGAAATTCGGTTTTGGGAATTCATAGGGCTGTTCCATTGTAAAAATCATATTAAATTTCTGTCTCTTTACGAGATATTATGATTCACAATGGGCTAAAGTGTGTTCTATTGGATTGTTGTGGCAGGGGTCTGGAGGAATTACCATAAAGAAGACTGGTCAAGCTCTAGTTTTTGGAATTTACGAAGAACCTGTTACTCCAGGACAGTGCAACATGGTCGTTGAGAGGCTGGGGGATTACCTCGTCGATCAGGGTCTCTAGGCTTTTAATCAAGTCCATCAGGGTTCCCAGTATCGAATTTTGGCCTACAATTATTCTTTTTCAGATTTTTTTTTTCTTTTCTTTTTTGTGTTTGTTTGGTTCCCAGTTTGCATATGCTTCATTCTAGAGCCTCAAAATTGGCAGAGAGAAGTTATTGCAGACAATAACCTTCTGAAAGATATAAACAGTTGTTTGATGCTTGGCTTTTGATTAATTTTCATAAAATATCTGAATTTTTCTGAGTATTTTCTCCCATTTTAAGCAATATCCTTCTCTTACTTGATGAAGATTGTTTATATTATATCCAAGTGAATTGCATACAGGTGATGTGGTGTGGTCAATGCTCTTGATTTGGACAGGTCAGAAAATGATATCCCTTGATTTATTTTTTCTTCATTCACAGTGTGATGGTTGTAACTTTGTAGTCAACAGATAAGATTAAATCTCTTTCAGAAAACAGGGGCCTTCTTATAATAAAAGAAAAAGATTATTGAAAGATTAGGACTCTTTTTTGTATGGTTTGGCATTGAAATGTCCAAATAGGTCTAACTCATGATGTGTTTTATTTTTATTATATTAAATAGGTTGGGTTTACCATATATTAAAAAGTATGTAGACAATCTGAGCCAATTGTTCGAATTTCTACTCCCAGTTATTGTACTAAAAAAACTAGTTTTATTATTATTTTATATGTGTATATTTTTTTTAATTACTCCAAATAAAGCAAAGTTTGTACTTTTGAAATGAGAAGAAAATAAAGTAGCATGGAAAGGAAAAGGGTTGTCTATTTGATTGGTACAAACAATTTGAAATCAACTAAAATTTTTTGTATTACTCATTCTATCAATTTGATAGTTTTTTAATTTTTTGAAAAATATACACAAAAATTTATGTATTTTTTTCTCTCTTTTTATTTATTAAAAATTTGACGATGTTCAGCAAAATACTTGCTTCCTTACCGATAACGTAAGAATGAAAGCATTGTGATTCAAATTTATCAAAAGAAACTCCTCATAGTAGAGATTCCTTGCTTTTGAAAAGGGTTTCTTTTGAATTATTGCTTAAAGAGGATGTCTCTCTCTCCTTTTTATTTTGGACCAAATATTTTTTCAAGGTAGCATCACAATCCACAAAAGAATATCCAGGGCAAGTTTCCCCCTATAGAAAGTGATGGGTTGGAAATTAGAGCCCTTTAATTAAATATTCAAACCCCATTAAATTATTCTCTATACTTTTTTTAATTTAAAAAGATGATTTATTTTTTTTATCCCCTCATTTAAGTCATATTAAATTTTGTCGATCACAAATAAATGGTAGAGATTCAAAATTACGACGTGATATTAGAAATGATAGATGTCTAAACATGGTTGAACTTTTATCATTAATATTGATATTATAATTATTTTTGAAAGAGAATTATATATTGATGAAATGATTAGATTTTTTTACAAGAATAATTAGAAATTTTAATATTAAGATCATGTAGGGTTTTTTTTTTCCTTTCTTTTATTTGTTTATATTACAATATGACATGCCGGGTTGAGCTGGCTTAATAATATCTACCATTTTAAAATTAAAAGAGAAGAAAAAGTGAAGGGAGAGAGGAGAGGAACAGGCACCATGGGCTTTGTAGGCCCACACAATACGATTTGCAAAAAGAAAAAAATGGGGGGTATTTTGGTAATTTCAAAATTGAGGGATCGCAATTATTTTGGGAAAAAATAATTATAACTGCGTGACATCAACGCTATCTCGGGGCGAGACTGCGTTGTAAGAAGAGCAGAGAATCATTTGGAGCTCATTTCGTCAGCGGAAATAAATTCCCATCCTCTCTCGCCGATTTTCTCCCGGCAACGCAAAAAGAAGAAAAAACCCTAAGAAGATCGAACCAGAAGAAGAACAGCAAGAAGCAGAAGGAAGGAGGATCCAAAGAAGAAGAAGCGGAGAAAGATGTCGTGGCAAGTTTACGTTGATGATCATCTGATGTGCGAAATTGAGGGCAATCACCTCACATCTTCGGCCATTATCGGCCATGACGGCAGCGTTTGGGCCCAAAGCGCCGCTTTCCCTCCGGTTTACTCTCTTGCTTCTCTCTCTTTCTCCGAAAATTTTAAATCCGAGTTCTGATTTGATTGCTGAAATCGATGGCTGGATCTGTCTGATTTTTTAATTCAAGATCTTGTGTTGGAGTACACGACGATGATGGATTTTATCGTGGTTGTTTTGATCTGATTGCCAACCATTTCATTTTCTATAAATTTTTTAAGTCTATGCATTACTTATTTCCGTCCAATTTCTTCGACTCAATCGGGAATCTCTATTCTTTTTAAATCGACTTTTTTCATTCTATGCAGTTTTATTAGATGACTGAAATTCGAATCTGTTATTCTTTTTTGTTTATGTCGATTTGATATAGCGACCGAGCACGAGGGGGTGAAGATCTGGCGTTGCCGATTACCGTCATCTAGGCTTCTAGATTTATTTCGAATTTCTTCTCACATATTTTATTAGTTATGAAATGATCAAGATGTTGTACTGAGAGATAAGACCTTCGGTTTGTGAAGAGAAATTAATTCGTTAGAAAGAATTTGTCAATCTGTTGTTATGTTAACATCTCTCTTTTGTCCGTGTTGGTGATCGATATCACATTATATCTTCAATTGAATTTTTACAAGTCAAGGATGTTGGTCCACCTAACATTCCTGGTTTCCTGTCAACTTCATTACGGTCCTTAATGCATGTTCTTGTTTTTGTTTTGCAGTTCAAGCCTGAAGAAATCAGTGCCATCATGAATGACTTTAGCGAACCGGGAACGCTTGCTCCAACTGGTTTGTACCTTGGTGGTGCAAAATATATGGTAATCCAAGGGGAGCCAGGAGCTGTTATTCGTGGGAAGAAGGTGATAAACTCCTATAGTACAATTATAACTTTCTGTTGTGAGTTGTGACTCTGAGAGATGAGCATGCAAACCATATATTTTGTAAATTTTCTAAAAATAACTTTATTAGTTGCGTCTGAATATGATGAGAAATTAATCATATATTAGTCCTCTATTGGTCAGTCATGATAGTCACAATTGTTAAAAGTTTGTAAAATCACTGTGTATTGCATTCTGCAGCATAATCTTTTATAATAACTCTTAGGCGCTGGTGCACTGTTCCATTGTTGGAGACATCTTTGATGTTTAATAAGGCAAATTAATATTCTCCTTTCCATTGTATTTTGAACCATTTAACTCTTGATTTCAGGGCCCAGGTGGGGTCACTGTTAAGAAGACTTCTATGGCTCTAATCATTGGCATCTATGATGAACCAATGACTCCTGGTCAGTGCAATATGATTGTTGAAAGGCTGGGGGATTATCTCATCGATCAGGGTCTCTAATTTATTGGTATTTTTTCTACCTTTACACTTCATCAAACTTTGTTCTTTTTATTTTTTTGCACCCCCTGATCCAATCTTTTGGATTGTTAATTGCAGGGGAACCGTATTGCTTGTATAAGTCTATGGACTCTTGAGTGGAAATGGGTTTGATGCTTGAGGATTGATGCTTATGTTGTCGTTACTAGTGTTGTTTCTTTCACTTTTTTTTTTCCTTGAAATATTGTGGTGATTTTCAAGTGAGGTCGATGTCGTACTTACAGTGACTTCATCAAATGGATGTGGTAAACCAATCAGCATAATTTTATAAATACTCTTCTATTTTATCTGTTGATTTTTGCAGCAGGCTCCTGTATAACATGAGGAGATATAGTTTCTCTTATGCAAATGTGGGCTATTTCGGACATTTCAGTCGCTCTTGCGCTAGATAATTCATAATTTCCTTTCCTTGCGTTTTCTTCGTAATTACTTTTGTACTACTCGGTGGTTGCTTTTCAATCTCTGGCATGGCAGCCAAAGTAACTCCAATAATTGTGATCTTCTTAATGGTCTTTAATTCAACCTGCTTGCAAAGGATGTTACTGTAATAGGTAGATCATTCATTTACAGCTCCACTCTGTTTCTGCTCCAATTGTGGAATTACTGCTAACTAAAACAGCTAAAATTTTCTATAGATGTACTCAATATTCTCTATCACAGATTCACAGAATGCCACAGGCAGGTGTACGGAGCTGCCAACCAAGAACTGTGAGGTACTAATTGTTCTAGATTTTATTTGGTAGGAAGATGTTATCAAACTCAACTGTTAGAAATAAATATGAAAAGTAATAACTGAAAGGCAGGTATCGGATCGAATCGAGGATACTATTTATATGAAGTATGTGGATGTTTGTGAATAGACAATAGACATACGTACTTAATGTGTTTGTCACACTGCCATTGAGTTGCCTTATAGGATGGATGCATAAGATTCTTAGGGCCAAAAGTGGTGCACAAGAATGAATTTACTTTTGTTCAATGAAGTAGGTCTCCACCAAGTTCAAAAGTGGGGCACTTGAAGGAGTTTTAGGAGGAGCAATTTTTTATTGTTAGTCTGCAAGAATGATATTTGTTTGTGCGATAAATAAAACAGTGGGTCAGATAGCCATTTTTAAAGTGGATTGGACATTGGAGGACCCCTACATAGAAGTGAACAGAACAGCAAGTAGTTGTCAATTAAACCAACCACCATCAAGACAAGTGCCGTGATGCTGCAACTAAGGAAGATGATGTATCAACAAACCCCCCAAAGTTGAGTTTGAATAAGGCCTAACAGGAGATTGACATTAATTTTTTCACATGATTACTCGAGTTTGGTTTCAAGTTTTTCAAACTTGTCATGATCTGGAGTTGGAGAAGCCTGATTACAAGTGACTCAAATATGGTTTTTCACATTTAATAATCACCTTAATGTACAATCACCTTGTGTCAAAAATTAAAACTCACTGCTGCATAATTTTTAGAATGATTGTTTTACAAATGCTCGTTGGTATCAAACAAAAATGTTGGGTAAAGAATCTTCTTCACAAACTGTAACATTTAGTAGGGGTGTGAAATGGAATCAAATCGATTGATTCAATTTGGTTGTCGAATTAATATTTTTCTAATTATTTTATTTTTATATATTAATATATGTCCCTTTTATTTTTATTTAAAAAAACAAAAATCTGCTTCACCCTCATTAATGAATCAAATGACATTTTGAAAAATTCTTACCAACTGATCTAACCCTAATTTTAAAAAGTTATTACCAATTGATCTAACCCTAGCAACTAGGGGTGTACAACAGAATCAATAAAATCGCTACAATTGATAAACATATTCGAATTGAACTAATTTTTTCAATTTAGTCAATATACTATTCAATTTGGTTTGATATATTTATAAAATTGAATATAATCGATTCGGTTCTGATTTAAAATTTGAAAATCGAATTTAAATTGAACTGAACCATTTAAATATATATTCTTTCCTAGGTTCAGTTTGATTGTGGGTTTCTTTTATTATTTTTTGAGAATTAAAATGAGTATTCAAACTCATGATTTTAAATTTTATTTTCATTATGAAGTATGTTTTGGGTCTTCTTTCTTTTCTCTTAGTTTAGGGCTTTTTCAATACCTCCCACTCTGACTCGGCCCTAGCCAGTTAGCCACTAGTCAAGCCGCCGCCACCAGCAAACCGCAGTCGTTGTTGTCAGCTGTTGCCACAAGCGAATCACAACCGTCCGTTTGCGCAATTCTGCTACCTTTTCCCAAGATTTACATTTCAGGCCTACGCCTTCTGTTTCCAAGTTTCAAACCGATGAGCCGATTTGGTTTTCCCAATACGATCAAAATCTTCGAACCGATCCGGTTTGATGCTTTTACACCCGTTGCCGTAACGTCTATAATATTTACGCGCTCCTCAATGTTTCAAATTTATTTATTTCTTTATTTTTTGCTTTAACGAAGTAGATCGTATCGTCCCCTTCCCCAATCCTCACCAGAAAAAAGGGGAAGAATCTCACTCCCACATTTCTCCACTCATTTTCTTCTTCCACTCTCTTCTCTCTTTCAGTTCCTCTTTATTGGAACCCTAGGAAGTTGATAAAATCACCGTTTCGTGAAAAGATGAAGACCAAGACGCCATTGAAGCAGCTCAAGCTATCTGTTCCTGCTCAAGAAGCTAATATCCATTCTTTCCTGTATGTTAACATCACTTTTCTTTTATTTCCGGCTTCATTCTGAACGCTTCTTGGTTTCAGTGTTCTACTTTGTGTTTATTTCGTTTCGTTTCATAATATCCGCTTTTTGTTTGATTCTGTGAAAATACGCTATCCTGTGTTTTCCAATGGAGCTTCGATTTACTTGTGTTTGTATTTTCTTGTCAATTAACGCTGCAAAGATGAAAAATATATTTGGAAGTTTGATGAACTTACCTGTTGTTGACCGAATAAATTCCAAGAACTGGCTTCACTTATGTACTTTCCATTTCTAGCATTTCAAATTTCAGGAAGGATTAAGGCATGATCTGTTCAATCTCTTCTCTTCTTCCGTTTTCGTTATCCTTTTTCCCAGTTTCCGTTTCATCAGCAATAGTCACAAAAAAACAAATCTCCTCTACATGCGTTTTCTGATTTTGTTAAACTTCAGGACTGCGAGTGGAACATTTCACGACGGCAATCTGCTATTGAACCAGAAAGGTTTGCGGCTCATATCCGAAGAGAAAGAAGCGCAGGTAATTTCCTTTAGTTCACACACCGATGATGAATTTACTTTAAAAGTCCTACTTTTAAGTGGTTGAGGTATATCAATTTGCTATCTGAATATGTGAAAACTCGCCTAACGTAACTAACTGTGTGGTTTACATTTGCGGTAGATGCAGGATTCTACCGTTGCTCCAATCTTGGTTCCTTGATGCATTAAAATCACTTTTTCCTTTCTCTAATTTTGTTTGAACAGACTTCAGACAGTAAGGAGTTGGATGCCGATTTCTCATTGGAGGACCTTGAGACTGTGAAAGTCATCGGGAAGGGAAGTGGGGGTGTAGTACAGCTTGTTCAACACAAATGGGTTGGAAAACTTTTTGCCTTAAAGGTGTTATATTGGTGAAACAATTCTATACTCTTGTACACCATTTATTTTTGGTCATTGTACCTTTGCTTTAAGTTATTCACACATTTTGTTCCTTCAGCTTTATATTAGTTGCTTTGTATTCCTTCAGCTAGCAGCTTCTAATCATTACATTAAATGTTGAGCTAGCTAGTAAACTGCTATTACATTCATTTAGCAACAAGAATAAATTCAAATTCCCTTTCCAAAAGCAGTAGAGGTTGGTCTTGGTTTACAAGTTAATTTTTTAGAAGTCAAGAGTTCTTACTAGAAAGTAGGGAAGTGAGCTAAACTTAGCTCTTTGATCTATGAAAAAAATGCTATGCGCTCTGCTAACGTAAGCGGTAAAAGCAGGATCTGACAATGCCTTAGTGATAATGGTAAACTATTTTTTGTTATGATTGTCTTAATAATATGATAGGGCCATGCTTGGTGTTGATTGATGATTTTATTTGTTTCGTGTCTTCTTTATGCTAAAACTTAACGAACACAAAGTCAAAATAGTGCCACAATCAACTTGTTTTCCTGTTTGTAAGTTTTTCAAATTCTGAAGCCAGGGTAATCTTTTGGTTTTGGTCATCTTAGATCTTTTTATGGTTTATTTATTTGAACTTCAAAGTCCTATGGATTTTATTCTGCTTAGGTCTTTACTATGTTTAATGATCATTGTTACTATCGTATCATTTTCATCAAAATCTACTGTTATTTGTGATATATTATTGGCTTTTGCATAGACTCAAATCATATCAAGTCCATGTCATACAGCTCTTAAACTCTTTCCTGTCATCTGCTTCAGGTCATCCAGATGAACATACAAGAGGATATCCGTAAACAGATAGTGCAGGAGCTGAAAATAAATCAGGCAGCCCAATGTCCTCATGTTGTGGTCTGCTATCATTCTTTCTACCACAATGGTGCCATTTCTCTTGTGCTAGAATACATGGATCGGGGTTCATTAGCTGATGTTGTCAGACAAGTCAAAACGATTCTCGAACCATATCTTGCAGTTGTTTGTAAACAGGTCTCAGGATTCTGAAATCTAAAGCTCAATGAAAGAACCAAGTTTTTTCTTTACTCATGCTCACTCACTGCAATTATGTTTTTCCAGGTTTTACAAGGTCTTGTTTACTTGCATCATGAAAGACATGTTATCCACAGAGACATCAAACCATCCAATCTACTCGTGAACCATAAAGGAGAGGTGAAAATCACCGATTTTGGAGTAAGTGCAATGCTAGCAAGTTCTATGGGTCAGAGAGATACATTTGTAGGGACTTACAATTACATGTCGGTATGTGAAATTCTCCCAGAGACTAAAATATTGAACAGATTGATTTTGTTTTCTGATACAATTCTTTCAGTCATCTGCTTGTGCACAATGTTTGTATTTGATATGAAGCGTGACCCTACTGGATTTTACTTCCATTTCAGCCCGAGCGAATTAGCGGGGGAACGTATGACTACAGCAGCGATATCTGGAGTTTAGGCCTGGTTGTACTTGAATGTGCCATTGGAAGATTTCCCTACTTGCAGTCCGAAGAGCAGCAAAGTTGGCCAAGTTTCTATGAGCTTTTAGAGGCAATTGTGGCAAAGCCACCACCTTCTGCCCCACCAGATCAATTTTCCCCCGAGTTCTGTTCCTTCGTATCTGCTTGGTAATGACTATTCTTTCTGCCTTTTTCATCTTGGTTTTGTAATCCTCGTCCAGTTCAAGATTTGACATTCCATTTTCATTACAATTGGCAGCATTAAAAAGGACCCTAAAGAAAGATCATCATCTTTAGACCTTCTGGTTGGTAATCTCTGTTTGCCCCTTTAATTTCAAGCCATGAATGATCTATTGGTAATCATAATCTCATTGAATAATTCTCTTTGTGCTTCTAGGATCATCCTTTCATCAAGAAATTTGAAGACAAAGACATCGATCTCGGGATTCTCGTTGGCAGCTTGGATCCCCCTGTAAGTTTTCCCAGATAATATTCCTCAAAACCTTTTTTGTGTTTTCTGTAATATGTTGAAAAATTCACAACCCTTCCTTCCTCGTGTAACATGCTTTTGCCTCATGAAACATGGAATGCTATTTTTTCATAGTAGATTGCCAATCAAACAAAACAACATGATAAGATTTCATGATTGAATGTGTGACACATGAAATACTTTGTAATAGATGTCCCATAAGAAAATAAGACTTGATAATGAGGAAATTTCCAGGAGAATTGCTGTCTGCATTATTTTTAGAATTAGAAAATACTTTGCATTTTGAATTTTAAAAATAGTAGGTAGGTAGACGGTTGGATTGAAATAAAAGTGAATAAATAGTATTGTTCGAATGATTTTATTCTCCTTTTCTCTTTGATCATAGTTGTTCTCCTTGGCCACAAAATCCAACCTGGCTTCAAAAGTAGCAATATTTTAAGCCATTAAAATCATCGTGGAAAAGCCCCTTTTTAACTACTTTTCTTCCATAGTAATCTCCATTTCCTATCACTTCCATATTTCGGATCCAATTTTATGGCATGAAATTGGATCGTATGTGGAATTGGAATGGGAATTTCCTCTCTGCCTATAATTTGATTCCAATTGTTTTTGCTGGTTTGTGAACTATTTGAATTATATTCCCATCCATTTTTGAAAAATTGTACTAATTATAACCCAGGAAACATTTTGGATATATATATATATATTTTTCATTTTTCATGAGTTCCTCTCTATTTTTCAACTTATTTCTATTTCAAATCAATTGACATTTGATTCTCTTTCTAGATTAAATATTAGTAAACCATATCAATAATAATCCTCTTCATTCTGCATTTTACTCTAATTGATTTAAATTGTATTATGTTCTAATGAATTTAACAAGTTGGGAGATTCAAACCGAGAAGGTAAATATTGTCATGGTCAATTGAGCTGGTCTACAAAGTAAATATTAACATAGCTTATAACTTTTTATCTACAAAATTTTACTTTGAAAAAAAAGCCCTCCAACCAAATTGAGGAGACAACTTTAAATATGTTCATTGAGGGCAACACATGTATATTTGCCAACTGTCAAAAGAAAAATAGAAAACCATAGGAATGGGAGAGTTTGGTTGGTGGGTCAATATTTTGAAATTCTGTGGGCATAAATTATAATCCTAAGATTCTTAAAATGTGGAAGGAACCCTAATGAGAAAGGCATATGGTTTTTTGATGGATAAGATCACATAAGAAAATGTGGGTAAGGCCAACCTTCAACCAAGCATGTGTGGTTTCTATTTGAATGCCAATCACATTTTAGTACACCAAACGTGAATTTTCCTGCCCTTAGTCAACCTTCTTATCCTTTTTTCCCATCCCCAAAATACCCTCCAAACCCATCACTCCAAGGGCATATTTGGAAATTCAAAATTTCAACTTCCTACCTAAAATATATAGGTTTAACGCTCATAAAACACTTGCCACAGTAGCTCATGATTTATCTAAATTTAGTATTCCCATACTAGCAAATTCTAAATAATTGAATTAGCAGTAAGGTTAAGACATTTTCACCTCTTTGATAAGATGTGGATTCAAATGTCTACCTTTGTATTTCTCATTTAATATTCGAACCATATAAGTCAAATTTTGATTGGTGAGACTAAATTATTGATTAACTATTTTTTATGATTAATAAATAGCTTCAGAACTTAATTGAAAAATACCGACATTTTTTAATATACGTAGATGTGGAGGTCTAGTGTTTGAAGTTATCTTAGTATGTTTCGACTCTATGGTATAAGGGCGTGGAAGGAATGTGTCTAAGGGCGCGGAAGGATTTGGTCATCTCTATCATTTTCAAGCTAAGTAGACAAACGAGAAGACCAAATCTACGTTATTAGATAATGGGTCAGCATTTTTTATAAACATCAAATGATGGGATGTCAAATAAATTATATATATATATATATATATATAACTAACTCAAGCTACCCAATAAATTGAAACCTAATAATGTGTGTTTATTAATTGATTATACTTTTAATTATTTTTAAATTTCATATATGTAATACTTTTTTTTCCCTTTTACAAAACTCCCAAATGTATTAGGATACAAGACTATCGACCTATTTGGCACAACAAACAAATAAAATTTTACAAAACTCCCAAATGTATTAGGATACAAGACCATCGACCTATTTGACACAACAAACAAATAAAAATTTTATGATGTCATTGGAAGTTTCTTTTCTTATATAATAATTATATTCAACTATTCCTTTTAAAAAAATCTAACTAAAAGAGGAGAGGAGGAAAGATATGAAACCACTCTGGCTGCAAAAACTATGGATTATATCCTCAAGGATATGCATTAGATACAAATCTTCAATAAGTTGATTTTCTTTATAAAAAGAATAATAAATTAGATTTATAATAATATGAATTTTTAAATTTTGTTAAAGTTATATATTTAATATTGGTATGATGGATTCAATTCTAGTAGTTATCTACCTAAGTTAAATATTGTAATAATGTAATAACTACAAAAGGGACATTTTGGTTTACCAAATTGGTAAGAGTTCTTAAAGCTCGAGATTCAAAAGTTTGAATTTTCAAAGTTTGGATGATGTAGTTTGTAAATTTGTTAATTTGTATGCTTATAATTATGGTGTATAGAAAATATTATGCATTTTTAGACTTAGGTTTCAAAAACATCATAATTTTACTGTTTCAATTAATGAGATTAACAAATTCATAACTCCGAGATAAAAAAAAAACACATAGCTTCGTTTTTTTTTGGACTAACTCAAATAAACCTATACAGACTTTATCCACTGGTTCTGAACTTTAATTCTTAGTACAAAACTCTTACGTATTACTTCACTTTCTCCGTTTTTTTTAACCATAATATAAAAAAATATTTTGTGGTACACGTGGTTTACAATTTTGAAACCTTTATAAACAAAGATAGAATGTTAGAAGATTGATTTCTTGCAAGAGTAAATTAAACCAAATCTTTGTAAAATAATCAGAAAACGAATAATTTAATTTATCTTATGGTTACATGAAATAATGTAAAATCTGTCAAGGCTTTAAGAGGCAAAAAGTTGGGTTTCACTCCAAAGATCTAAAAAGAGATGGTGACTCAGATTTGGATGTCTTCAATTTTAGACCTTATCCTCTTTCCTTGTAATATGGGAAACCAAATCAATTTGCACCATAAATACCACCCAAAATTTATCATCATTTTTAAAATATTCTTTTATATATATGTCTATGCTCATCCTACTCACCCCCCTTTATAAAATAATTCTCAAAATCCCCCAAAAAAAAAAAAAAGACAATTTTTTGGTCAATACCCTCTTCCAGTTTTGAACTCCTTCCCAATTCCCTTTCTTCCTCAATTTCTGCCAATTTTCTTCTTCTTCTGGACATGGACATAGGAGGCAAAGAAAAGCTTGAAGCTTTTGAAGCTATGGAGTTGAGGGAACTCAGTTGGGTAATCATGAAAAGTGGAGAAGATGAAGTTTGTGAAGCTTCTATCTCCACCATGGATTCTTCTTCGGAGAACTCGATCAGCTCAATTGAATCTTTTTCATCGGAATTGGCTGAAGATGCATCATCTTCTTCTACTTCAAACCCTTCATTATCGTCATTCTCGCCGTTATCATCATCGAGTGGACCTCTCTATGAGCTCTCAGAGCTGATGGCCAATCTCCCCATCAAGTAAGAAGATAACGTAAACCCTAAGAATCTTGTTTATTAAACAAAAATAATGATAATCAAAATAATTAACCCTTTTACTTTGGCTTTTTGTAGGAGAGGGCTATCCAAATTCTATAATGGGAAATCACAATCTTTTACATCTCTAGCAAGTGCAAAGAGCTTGGAAGATCTTGCAAAGAGAGTGAATAATAATATTATTATTCCTCAAAGGAAAAAGATGAAGTGTTGTAAAAGCTATGGAGGAGGGTTAGATGCTCAAAGATCTTATTCTCCAAAGGCTTCCATTGCTAAAAAACCTTCAAAGGCAGTTTGTAAGAGAAATAATAGGTTATTTGACAGCCATTGATATATTCTCCACTGATCTTTAGAGGCAAAGTTTTCAATTGTAATGCTAATTGTATCGTCAAGAGTTTGGAGTGTTAATTTTTGGAAGGGAAAATATACTGAAATGACTGATCATTTTATTTGAAAGATGGATTGTCTGATCATTTCAGACATGTAATGCTTGTTCAGACATGTAATGCTTTGAATGAATATAGTATGTCTAGTAGCTGCTTGTATACTAACTTCAAGAAAGTTCGATTGGTTAAGGTATAAATTTTCAATCAAAAGATTAAAAGATTTTTTTAATTATTTTTTTTTGAGCTCCAAATAGTTTTTGTTAATTTATGGCTATTATTATAACTTTTATATGGGAATCCAAAGTCCACAAAAAGTAAGACCAAATTGATCGGTGATCGTCCGAAATCTATTTTTTAGTATATATGAATGAAAAATGTGTGAGAGAGATTTAAACCTGTAACCTAAGGAGAAAGAATGGATGCATTTACTATATCAAAAAAAAAAAGTATTCAACTTTATTGAAAAGAATACCCTTTATTTCCACGGCAATCAACTCAAAGAAAGAAAAAGTTGACTCTTGTCAAATTTGCCTTGAAATTCAAGTATTAAGACATTGAAAAGCCCAATACTTAATGGGCCGATAAGAGCAGAAAGATTCCTTACAAATCATATAGTGTAAACAGAAAGGCCCAAATACATGGCATGGACCCGACTTTCTCCACGCCCAATATAGTTGGCATCCGGTAGCCCAATAAAAGAACGAGAGGCCCAAAACAGTCCTATACGAGGAAGGAAAGTCCGCTACTTGGGCGGCGAACTTTACAGCCCAAGAATAAAAAGCCGAAAAGCAGACCTATTCGAGGAAGGAAAGGCCACTATTGGGCCTCCAACTCCATAGCCCAGTACAAATTGGAAACTGGAGCCCAATAAAGGGAATAAGGCCCAGTAGATGAAAACGAAAGCCCAGTATTTTTGTTTATTTTGATTGAAACGGAGGAGTAAAAAAAAAAAAAAAAATAGAGATGGAATATTGGGAGGTCCCAAATGTCGAGGTGAGAGGTGGTAGGGAATAATGGGAGAGCCATTAAATGAGAGTTGAGAGGTCGACCCTTTTTTCTTATTTTTTTTATTTCTCTCTCTTTCCCTCTAAAACATGTTTTTTGTTGCATCTATAGATATATATAAATGGGTCGACACAACCGCCATGTGTTGCAGAGCCATCAGTTGGTACTCAGGGAGACATGCCATGCCCGTTCTCATTTTCCCACAAACATTACTATAAAAATAATTGCTATTTCCCCTCATTTCAACTTCAACATCAATCTCCTTAAAATGAAGTATAAGAAGTGATCACATGGCTGTAGTTGCTCGAGCCAAACAATAGGTTGGATCACCCACAACCACACTAGACCCGATTTGATCAGGTCAAACCGGTCCATTAGAACTAAGTCGATAAGATTTCTTCTATAAATAAGAGAAGAAACTAACTTGAGGCACGAGATTTACGTTCTACGTAATAGCCTACTTTCTTCTACTGCACACTGAACTCTTTGTCTGACTGAGACATTAAAATGTGTTCGTCGAAGTGTTCAATGTCAGCATCCAAATCCATAAATGCTACATGCAAGTTCAAAATGTCTAGAAAGCAGGTTCAAAATCGTGTTTTCTCTCTTTTTGTTCAAATTTCTCCGAGCCCCCAATCAAATAAATAATTAATCGAGGAAGGTGAGAAAAGTGAGTGATTTATTTATTGAAATTATAACCCAAGCAAAGGGGGAATATTGAAGAGCTGCAACTTGGGTTTGTACATACTATGGGAAATGTTGCTTGTTAGGTGGACAAAACCCACTTCTCTCCCAACAAATTTATGTGCATGTGTTTGTGTGACACACACAAATAAGGGGTAGCTAGTAGCTAGGGCATGACATGATGGGAGAGAGAGAGAGAGAAGAAAGTGAAATTAGAAAAGTGAGAGAGAGAGTTTTGAGTTTAGGAAAAAGGAAACAAAGAGAGAAAGAGGAATAGTGAAAGTGTTCACTCACAAGGACACCATGTGCCTCCTAAATCATCCTGTCTCTCTCTATCTTCCCATTTCCATTTCCTCTCTACACATCTTTATTTTCCTTTTCATTTTCTTGTATTGCATATCTCAAAAAATATGAAACCCATACTTCTTCCAATATATATATATATATATATATATATACTCTCCATTCCAATCATGTTGTCTCTCTCTCTCTGTGTATATATATATACATATATAGATATATGGGTTTGAGAGAGAGAGAGTTCCTCAAAAGGATAAAGCCCTAGCTACCTTGTTGGCTTAAAAGGTCTTTTATCATCAATTTGGAGGAATTTATGTTGTGGGGTCAGATCTCTCTCTCTATGTTATAAAATTCATCTCATGGATGTGTAGTTTCAAATAAGTTGAATTCGTGCTAGCTAGATAGGTTGATGATGTTTAGATATGGTAAAAATTGACCTACCATAAGATAAATACTATTCATAGCTGTCTATTTTTTTTAGATTAAAAGATTCATATGGAGTCCCATGCTAGTTAGACGTAGAATATATATTTAGCGTTCAGTTCAAACATAATTGAGTGGATAAAACATCTGTTTGCGCATGATTAAGCAAGGTGACATGTCAATTGACGATCTAATGTATACTTTTCAACTGGCTAACAGGTTAACTTGAAAATAGAACCTTCCATTAGTATGGTATGCTTGGCCACGCGTACACCCCAAAGCTTAAAGTAGTACCTATTCAAGTTGAGTCGAGCTTAAGTTGAAGGCTTTGAGAAGGTGTGACTCTACATTCTATAGAGGAGAGCATTGGGAAATGTGGCTTAGTGACGAGTGCTCACACCTATCATTTAGCAGATCTTCTATTGATAGTTAGACGAAGATCCTCTGCCAGCATAATTGGCCTTCTATTGATTGTCGGTGGATTTCTTGCCCGTCATAATCTTCCACCGATTTGGGAGCTGAGCTGAACTATGCGTATCAGCATGTTGGTTGGTTCCTCCTCGTCCTCAGTGAGGTCGAGCTGTGAGGCCAAGACATGTTGCAAAACAAGAGGGCAACATTTGTAATTTGGTTTTCACCCCTACCAATACGTATATATATTATTATTCCTAAAGTGAATAGTTTTGTCCCACCATACGATCATTGAACTAAAAAAAAAAAGAAAGATACATCTTAGGGCGTATAAATTAAGAATAACGTCCCCTTATTATGAAGTTTAAATTTTAAAAATAAAACTATACGGACTAGCTTAGATTAAAAAGTAAATAATATCATATGTGTAGGTATTACGAATAGCTTTGTTACTATCCTAGCATTTTCAAATTTACACTTTTTTAAGTACTTCTAGGAAGAGGTTCAATTAATAATTAAACAATAATGTTTAATTATGTGTAGATTTCCAATACACCATTTGCGTATGGGTTTAACTGGGAAATATGTTTTTGTTTAACGTTATTAAAAGAGGATAAATGTGGCAATTAAGATCTTCTTAAAATATGATTAAAAAAAGAGAAGTTTTTTTTTTCAGGAAAAAAAAAGAGGTTTTATTGATTCTTACAAATACGTGTACACGGCTAAAATAAGGGATGAAATTAAACAAGGATGATATTTTAGTACAGTGAATAGATATCTATTACTATTTTAAAATTCAAAAATTAAATTTTCACTCTTATAAAAAATTAAAAATTAAAAATAAAATATTTAGCAAATTCAAACAGATTTGATTCCAAAGGGGCAAATCCAGATGCTCGGTCACTTCACCACCTCTATGAATTAACTTGATTTGGAAAAATCAGGGGCCATCTTTCTCATTAACAGTTCTCTTGTTATAAAAAAAAAAATCCAATAATAGAGATATAAACTCAAAACTAAGTTAACGTGACATTTAATTTCTGTCACATTATGTTCGTGACATGAAAGATTTGGAGGTCTTATATACTAAAATTACTATGTATACATAAATACAAAAAACTATTTTTTTCTGTACTGGGTTATATTCAGATTGATCAATATTGATTTCCTAAGTTTAGTGGGGTAGTTTACAATTTTGTAGACATGATTTTCTTCATGTTTTTGTGATATATATATATATATCAATCAGAATAATCTAGATTATTTTTCATAGAATATAAATTGGTTACTTCACGTTGGTGATGATGTACTTGTGAGGAAGGTTATACAGTTTATTCCAGGATTTTATTTATTCTCTGAACTATTTTTTCATATAATAATGTTATTCATTATATGAAGAAGGATATGTATACAAATGATAATTTATTAGTACTTATTCGTGACTCAAATTTATGGTGAATATTGGACCAAAAAGTTTACGATTCAACTTTTTCTAGGAAGAAAGTTTCTGGAGAAGGACATGCATGTAGATTTATTTTATTGTCAAAATCATATAATGTTTTTGAAAAATCTCAATTATACTTAAATCTCTTCTTTTAAAATCATTAATTATATCATCACTCCCAAACATATCTCAAAAGAGTGTGGGAAATGAGAGATTAGATATGTTATTATTGAATGGGTAATTGTAAATTGTAATGCCAACCATATAATAGTTTCTTATTTTTGCCCTCTCAAAAAAGAGACATCACACACTCACTCTCTTGCAATTTGTCTGTCTTTTTTCCCTTCCTTCATTTATTTGCACCATGACATTAGTTTGACACTAGATATGCAGGGGTAAAACACTATTTTAGTACTAGCTTTGAGAGATACAAAATCGAGACAAATTATGACCACTAGATATAATCTCAATCTAACAAAGGTCAAAATCGACTAGTGAAATAATAAAGGACGATAAACTTTATTGTCGAGAAAGAAACAACTCAAGTCACCAGCCATGTACAATTAGTTTTGAAAGGCCTTGTTTTCCCTTTCAACCCTAGTTTCCTTTTGCCTCATTATTATTCTATCCGAATGATAGGGGAGTTGAGAGAGAGAGAAAAGTTTCCCTGAAAAATGAGAAAATTGTCATTTTAATATACAGCATCTTTCAAATTGGGTATGAATATGCTATATTTAATGATAATAGATGAGATGTTACCATAGATTAACAAGACTTCTCATATCTCATCCAACTAAAAGGAAAAAGACACATCTATTATCATAAAGACTATTCAAATGACATGTCACCCTTTCTATCATTCAATTATTTTAATCGCATTATTAAATATATATTTGGTTGAAAATTTTTAAGGCCATTCACAATGAAATTGAAAATTTTTAAATATTTCATATGAAGGAAAGGAGTAGGAAAAAATTTATTCAATGTGGCTATATTTGGTTGAAAAATTTTAAGGTTATTTGCAATGTGTTAAGGATCTCACATTAAAAACAGAGGGGACCTAACAATGGTTTATAATAGACATGGATTACTCATTTCATTGCCAATTGATTTTGAGATGGAACCCATGAATATTGATATGGTATCAGAGTCCAAAAAGCTCAAACGGATCTTGAGGGGACCTAACATTTCGTATGAGGAGGACAAGTAAAAAAAAAAAAATTATTCAATATGGTTGCTACACAGTTATGAATGCTTTTAATAATTATTGGAGATTTAGATTTGAAATCTGCGTGCTCTTATAACCCTTAGATATATGTTCAAAATACATTTTGTAATATCTCTCTTATGAATTTAAGGATGTAAAACCACCAACTACATTGTTGTGGTCTCTTCAATAATTTGCTTGAGGAAAAAAATGGGGGTGAAAAAAATGGGCGGAGAGAGGGGCATAATGGGAATGGAAGGAAAACGGTGATACTGTTAGAAACAGATCCATGATGTTTTTTGTGCACGTACTGACCTACCATAGGTCTGTGATGGTGATGGGTGCTACTATGCATGCGTTAGATTAGAACATCCAACCAAAAACAAAACTTATGAAAGAAACAGACCAAACATGTCTGAATTTTTGAGACATTTCCCTCAACTCCAATTCCCCCTTCATTAATGCCATTTTTCTAACAAATTTTACCCCCCACCCCCTTAGTGATAAGATTTTGTTCTAATATAATCAAAGTCTTATCCCAATTTCAAATACAATAGGAAGATGAATTCCATGGGTTTGAAGTTGTCTTCCTGGATGGATAATATAAAATATTCAAATAAGGATTAGAAGAACATCAATATTTAGGAGATCTTTTTAAATTAAATAACTTCGATATTATAAATTAATAGTGACGATTGATTTAAAATTTTTCATGATTATACAAGAATAGTTAGTACAAAAGATAACAATGATTAAGATAAATAGAAAAATGTACATGGATAGAACGTTGAAATTTTGTCCACACTCTAATAAGTTGTACTTCGTATTTGTTTATATTGACAACTGAATTAATTTTGACTAATTCATAATATATGATAACGAAATTTTTGTCATACGATTATAGTTATTAAAGTCGATAGATACTGCGAATTAATTAATTAAATAAATATGGAAAAAAAAAATTGATGCAGATAGGATCTCGAAGAGGTAAAAAAGAAAGGTTTTTCTTCTGGAGCTAAACAATAAAATTGGTTTACAATTTGGTGTAAATTAAGATGAATTATGTGGCGGAGAAATCAAGGGTAATTCTTCACCCGCAGTACACGTCAGCATGTGGGACCTACAAGCTTGGAAGTCCCAGTCAGTGGTGCCGATTACATACAACATAAGCCCAGCACAACAAACTTGGGCCGACAATAGGCCCAACCAAAGCCCACAAAACCCAACCCCTAACCTGAACGCGAGCCCAACCGCCACCGGCATGCCCACGCCGTAAAACGCGCCGAGGTTTATGTTCGCCGCCGTGGATGGCCGCGCGCTCCCTCTCAGAACGCCGCACCCGACTGTCTGCGGGCAGTTCCCGAGCTCACACAGCCCCAAAATCGGCAGCGCCACCGACGTAAGCCGCAGGATTTCCGCGTCGTCGGTGAACATCCGGGCCCACTTATTCCTCATCCCCGTCGCGAACATCGTGGCCCCCAATCCCAACATCGCCGCCACAAACACCGCCACCACGGCGGATAATTTCGCCTTGTGCGGCCGGCCGGCGCCGAGTTCGTTTCCGACGCGGGTGGAGACAGCGAAGCCAAGCGACGATGGAAAAATATAAATCAACGACGTCGTTTGAATCAAAACCCCCATGGAAGCGACGGTTGCTTTGGGGCCCACCAGAAGGCCACACAGCACGATCATAATCTCGTACCACCACCACTCCAAGCAAACCGAGACGCAGCTCGGCGCGGCTAGCTCCAGCAGCGGCTTCCAGCCGCTCAGACACTCCCGGCTCGGCGCCGTCCAAGTAGGAGCGTGAACCCCCGAAACGACGACGTACGCCACCAAAAAAACCAACACCAGAAAATTGGTAGCCGCCGCCGCCGCCGCCACGCCGGCCACGCCAAACTCGAAATGGGACACCAACAGCAAATTGATCGGCACGTGAAAGACAGCCCCGGCGAGCGATGCTAAAGTGAGAGGGACGGTGACGCCCTGAGCGCGAAGGTAAATGCGGATTGGGTTAATAAACGAATTCGTCACCAGCTCCGGGAGAGAGAAAATCAAATAAGTCTGCGCCATCTCTGTAATCCCCGGATCTTGACGGAGAAACAGTAAAATTTTCGCCATTTTTACCCAGAGTAAAGAAATGGGTATTGAAGAAACGAGGAGAAAAATCACCGCGCGGTGAAGGGTTAAAGAGAGAAGCTTCGGACGGTGGGCTCCGAATGCCTGAGAACAGAGTGGCTCCATTCCCAAAGCCAACCCGGAGAGAACAGAGTAGCCGGTGATGTTGGCGAAGGCGATGGCGAGAGAACCGGCGGCGAGTTCAATGTCACCGAGCCGGCCGAGAAAAAGCATGGATATGATTGAACGAGAGTAAATTATGAGAGCCGTCAGAGCAATTGGAAAAGCCAGAGAGAACAGAGATTTCGCTTCGCTTATAATCTCCCAGGAAAAAAATTGCTCCGTCTGCTTTTTGGGGAAAACATCAAACAACTGAAATATTTGCGGCGGCGGGAATTTGGATGAAGAGAGAGTGGGGGCAGGGGCAGGGGCAGGGGCAGGGGCAGAGGAGGAGATTGAAACACACATGATGATTGAAGGAGAATGAATTGAAGAAGTACTTGTTTGTGGGAATCAGGTACATGAATTGCTCAGAGAGATACCCCCGTAGAGAGCACTCCTTTTTGTTTTTTGTTTTTTGTTTTTTTTTTCCTTCTTCTTTTTCTTCTCTTGCTCGAGGGAATGGGGAGGCTTTATGGGATAAGGTATTAATAGAAGGGAAAAGGGAGAGAAGGGGGGGATTTTTTTACATATTGGATCATAACTTGCCATAATAAATTTATTTTCATTCCTTTTTTCAAGTCTTTTCCATCTCTCTCTCTCTCTCTCTAAAGGAATATAGCTTTGAATCTGTGACTGAATCGGCAATGGCGAACTTCATTGTGTTTGTGTGATACCCTTTATTTCTTTCATTTTCTTTTACGTTGGTTGAGATTTAAAAAAATATTTGTCTGTTCAGATTTGTCAGCTGTGTTCTGAAATATGGTTCAATTTCCCATGAAGAAAAGAGAGGGAGGCAAAAGAGTGAGTTTTGAAAATTTTTAAAGAAAAATGTCAACTTTTTTTCCTCTTTTAAATGAAAATTTGCAACTCGTATCATTGAAAGTTTTGCAACAATTCTAAGTTTTTAGATATCATTTAGTAACCATAGAGTTTATAAGTGATTTTTGAGGTCTTGTAAATTTGAAAGGGGTTCACACGAATTGAAAATTTTAAACTAGTTTTAGTGAAAATAACTATGTCAAAAGTTAAAAGAACCTTTTATTTTAAAATCTTTATACTCCATATTCCTTGCACTAGAAAAAGAAAATAAATCACTTTGTAAAAATGTATAAATTGAGTTCGGTTTCGATCAATTTTCACTATTTATAAATGATTGATGCTTGAAACATATAAAAAGGAACTAACTTTTTATATATATATATATATATATATATATAGAATTAGATGAAATAATATTAATTAGATTCAGATTCAAAGGGGTTAAAGTTACGGTGACAACATAATATTGTATTGTATGGTAAAAATCAGTCATCAGCACAATTGGAATGTTCCTGAAAACTGTCTACCTTTGTTTCTCTAAGTACTGTCCTCTCTGCCTCTTTCTCCTGCAAAACTTTCACATGTAATTATACTTTTTACTGTTTACCATTCCTTTTCTCTTTTCTTCATAAAACCAATCAGTTGACTATGATTTTTTGGGAAAGAAAATTGCATTTTCATTTTTCCCCCACAGGCCATGATGGGGGATGGGCTCTGGGCCAAGAGCCTGTTTTCCTTTCATCTGATTGGAGGAATAGAACCATAGAGATAGAAGCATTTTGTTCACAAACTTGGAATTTGAATCTCATTCTCATATTTCCACATCATTCCCTAGACCTTTCCAATGCAATCAAATATATTATCCTATTTATCGAACAAGTTATATTAATATCTCTCTTTTCATACTTTACACTATATCCTTCGTCTCGAGACATCTAAAACATTTATTTTAGTTCAACAGAAGATTTGAACTTTTGACTTTTGAAAGAGGTTCTTAATACCTTAATCAATTTGAGCAACATCTAATTTTTAACAATCATATTCTTCCATTTTCAGAAACGTGTCCAAACCATGATTGAAGCTATAGAGAGTCCGAGTCCCACTGTATACCAACACAAAACCCACGAGTCTTGGTGGTTCTTCTCAAATGCAAACCACCAATGGGCAGAAAGAAAGCCACCATCACCAACAAAAGGAAAGCCATCCCATGGATCAAATTTGGAAACTTGACTGCAAACTTATCCTTTTCTGGATGTCTCCCACACACCCAAATGGACAGAACATGGCTGTCTCCAATGCATAATTTGACCAATATTGGGAAGGGAGTAAATCAAGTCATTAAGCAAAATTTCCCATTTGGAATAATTAGAATCATTATTTCCAATCACAATCATATAATCAAGAACAAGTGGTCAAAACAACGACCCAAAAGGGGGAGGGGTGGCGTGATGGACGCAGAGAGGGAAAATGAGAAGAGATTGAAGAGGTCATTTTCTCACAGGCATTTCATCAAACAGATGGAAGGAGGGAAACAGAATTTGGGTGGCCTAAAGCGCCACTCTCCCCTTGATAACCCCATTTATCCAATCTTCTGTCTGAGACTCTATTGTCGTTTACTAAACATACAAAATAGGTTCCAGAGAGAGAAAGAGAGAATTTTCTTATCTAGGTTGTGAGGTTTTGAAGAGGAGAGGCAGCTTCCTTGGAGTGAACAAGAGAAGAGAGAGACCCACAGAAGAAAATTGGGAGAGAAAAAATTAAATGCCATTCTGACAAGTATGTTTTTGGCTCTTGGTGCGTCACTTCCTTGTTTCTATAACAGGAGCACCTTGTTTGTTCCCCGTTTTTGTGCCATTGGGATTCACAGCATTTTCCCTAAAAACTCTCTTCTACTTTTCTTACTTTTTTTCTTCTTTTTCCTTTTTTCATTTTGATTTGAATGATACAATTTTGAATTTATTACATGAGACAACTTGTGGGTTGAGATGTGAGATGCATTCCGTGCATTTGTTGATATTTTGACACCATTCTCATTAACTCTTCCCTCGGGAGTTCCACTCGAGGAAACAGAGTCGGTGTTGAGTTAAATTTTCTAACCATATATGGAATTGTAGACAATTGTATAGACTTACTAGTCTTGATGGTTATGAAGGATGATGTATGACATATTGGACCTATCATAATTGAAGAAAAAATCAATATATATTTTGTTTATGTAACGTATTATTTTTTGGACTTTTTTTTAAGACAAGTTTTATTACTAACATGTTTACTTTTGACTCTAAGGATTGGAAGACTTTTGAGTTTGAGAATTATCTCTCTCATTTATATGTTAACATTTTTTAAAGGAGTGAGGGTGTCTTTGAGAGTGATAGTAGAATGAATAATTTTGAAAAAAAAATATAAGTATAATTGATGTGATACCTTGAAAATCAATTTTTAAATTTGCCGAACATGATTAATGGAAATGGGAGTGATTTTGATAATAGCAACCTAAATCACTCCCAAACATATCCTAAGATTTGAATCCTTCCTTCCCATCTCATATTTTAATTTTGGAGAGTCACGGGTGGGTTTAAAAAATTATTGATTGAATAATTGAAATATGAATAGGAATTCTCTATTTTGATGGGGTCCTAGATGAACTTATATCATCCTAAAGATTCCTACCAAATGAAGACCATCTTCATCAATAGGTTTATTTTGGATAAGGCTACACATAGGTCATTTGATTCCTTGAATGAAGTATATACCTTTCTTTTCTTACTCTTGAAAAATTTGTAATTTCTCCTTGATATTTATACTCAATATAACATACATTACATATGAGGGATTTTGGGATTTCGTTTCCTTTTTGACCTTTCCAAAACCTTTGACTTGAAACAATTCCTACATGTATGTAAAGAAAACAATAGAAATTTACTTATTTTGATTATAGCAATTGAAGAGTGATTAGTGTATGAATTTAACAAATATAACAAAATCTATTATACCAATATGGATATCAAGCATTTAAGTTATTGCCATTATTAACAATATTTGTAGGGATATATTATAAATATTTACTTCTATAGTTTGGAAACTTAGGATTTGAGCATTAATTATACAACTTTTTTAAGGATCTTTTTTTTTTTTTTAAACCTGAACACTCTAAATTATTAAAAGAATATTGAATATATTAGTTTAGGAGTTAGGACAATGGAATATTTGGGCTTTCTAGATTTGCACTACAAGACGGTGACCAAAAGGCTACTTATTATGGCAAAGTTAATAAAAGCATAAACCAAACGGGCTATTTTTATTTTTATTTTTATTTTATTAACCAAGTGGGGGAAAAAAATACCCAGTGGTGTTTTATTGTGTAAAGCAGACTGTCGTGGAAGGAATATCTTGATTCTTATTGGGTGGGTGGTGGGGTGGGTCCCACAGATGAAAATTGGTAGTGGGGCCCACGGGGGATATTTTAATGGTGATGATGGGCTTTGCTAGTTGGGTGTGTGGTGATCATGGGGGCACATGATCCAGCTGCCTAACTCTGCTGTGTATGACTCATTCAGGCCCTTCTATGTTTGACTCCTGTCTATAGTATATATATCTATTTTAATTAGTTTATTTTCAGAAAGAATTATGAGAAAAAAGAAAAAGAAAAACTATCATTACCATTAATAAACCAAAACTGACGTAGGGATCTAAAGAACTTACAACTTATTAATCGAAGATGTGTCTTAATTGAGTAATATTCAAAGTTGATTGGTAACAATGTTATAACTTTATAACAACTTTTACAATAATAAAATTATGACAATTAATTTAGATGCTGGGTACGAATTTTTTTCCCTAAAACTATAAGAAATTAATTGAGTTTCAAACTAGTATTCCAATATTTAATGAGAAAATTTAGATTTTCATTTTTTCTGCTAATTTTGTTGGGAAGAAAAATATGGGAATACGTGGCAGTGCTCCAGGATATTGGAAAAGGGAGTGCCAAGCTGGAAAAGAAGCTTTTTGGACAAACCATCCTACACTACACGTCTTGGCCTTCCAGAATTTCGATGAATTTCTTTTTAGAATATGTGTATATATCGTAACCTATTAATTTTAATTTTTAACTTCTATTTATTTATATTTTTTTTAAACATAGTTGGCAACAAAATAACAACATATCACCCAAGTTACGATCACACATTCATCCAGCTCGTCTAAAATTCAGACATGTATTCAATACTTAATTGTAAATCCCTCAAATCCATAGAAGACTACCCTTAAAAGCGTCTAGCTACTAAAGTTACGAGATTGAAAGAAAATCATATTCCTCCAGCTTGTCTTTCTCATTTTTACCTCCATTTTTGTTAGTTCGAGGAATACACAATATTCTCTCCATTCGCGAAGTAAAAATGGAAGGAAGAAAAATAGAAAAATTGATGAGACAGTTAGAGAAATTTTTCAAATTATGAGTTCTACTTCTATATGATAAATATTTTACTAAACTATCATTTAGCATAGTCAATTCTCACGCTCACTAAATTAAATTAACTTCACCTCAACGATCGTACTTTCACGAACGAACAGCAAAAGCTTTTCAACCACACCTACATTAGTGACATGCGAAATCATTTGCATTAAGGTACACAATTTCGCCTTCAGAGTTCGGGAAAGTAGCGCCCTATTTATTTCCTTTTTTTTTTGTGTGATTTTCTCACCCTGTAGAGGAAGCCATCTCACATTTAAGCCTTGAGAGAGGGGACGAGACGATTGAAGAGTTAATAACCTCTTTTATTTTGTGCCATGAATGGAGAAATGTAAGTTATTTTCCAATTCCAACAACCTTCTTTACACTGTCCATAACTCTCGATTTCTTCTGTTCCAAGGTACACCAACGACATTAGGATAAACTCTTTGATCCTTAGAGTGAGTCGAAAGTGTTGATAGTTTTAGGCCTCGGTAATGTATATTCAAGAAATGAGAATTTGGTCAATCGACAATGAGAGGAGTAGCTCATGTCCATTATAAACTATTATAAGGTCTCTTCCCTTTTTAATGTAGGATCCTTAACAAGATTTATGTCCAATCTATGTTAATTTAGATTATCTCGAGCCCAAAGAATAATATTGAAAGTCGGCCGACAAAACACTTTTATTTTGTTTGGTATACTTGCCCCTCGTACAAACTTCCACCAATTTGTCATTCCTAAATCCTCACCCTTAGAATTATCTTTTTTATCTTTTAGTTTAATGTGTGAGGGTAGAGATTTCCAACTTCCAATTTTTGATCGAGGATGAGTTATATTCAAATTGGCATATTAGTGGTAGTTTAATAGGGTATTAACGTTGTAGATTCTAAGTTGGAGCTCTCATAATGTCATTTATTATCTAATTAATATTCATATTTTCATTGGTTAAATTTAGTCCTAATGTCTAGGTTCATTAGTGTGAGAAGTATACATGAAAAAGGGGACTTAGAGAAAAACACTCTAATTTAAAGAAATGGTGGTACATCATAATTACAAATAAGGGAGGATTTTTTATACCATTGTGAAGTATGCAGAAACCTTAATGTCCTCCCAAAGGTTGATAGAAGACTTTGAAGAATCTGAAAACGTTTTGTTGTTCCGCTCCAGCCATATTAACTAAAGAAGGAAACTAATGGATCTTAATTAGAATTACATTTTGGCTAGTATCGTATTATTTAATACATTATCATTTGAAATCGAAAAGAATATCAATTCTACTTACATATCATGTTAAATAAGCACTGTGTAAACATAAATATTAGGGTAATTGATTTGAGAGCTACGTTGGGAGTACTTTTGACACGACTTATGAGTACTTCTCTTCATTTGAAACGTTGATCACATGATTTATGTATTCTTTCAAAAAATATAAAAAAAATGCTTACTCTATGAAAAGCTTCTGCGTCAAATGGTCAAGCATTTTTAGGAAAGTAAAACCAAACATCCAAGTATGGATCATTGAATATTTTTCACTAAAATGCTTATAATCAAAATACTTTTTAACAGCATACACTGTACTCATTGAAAAAACAATCCCAAAAACACACCTTCTTCAATCATTTAACGCACATGTTAATCATCAGTGCTAATTTAATCATTTTATTATTTTAATCTTCTAGCATAAAACAATAGAATCGGAGGTAGCCAATCCTAAGGCAGCCTCAGATTGCTTATTTTAATACCATCCATAAAAATTCCAAGAAAA